>OY763893.1:23520906-23612778 GCA_963667165.1 Barbarea vulgaris | reverse complement strand
TTTAGGACATTTAGGGGTTGAGTTTCAACGGTGGGATTGAGATTTCAACGGTTAGATGTGAATTCGTGACTCAATCTTTAAGGCTGATTGTTTCTGTTATTTTCCAACTTTGCAGAATTTTGTCATAAACGTTTCTGCATTTGGTTAATGTGAGTGCAGGACCGTAAGCTTCTGGACGGTTAGATTGTTTGCTGTGTTTGCGTGATTGTAGGATGTATGATCTCATGGTGGGTCTAGATCGAGTGTTTTCTTGAGATGGTTGATTTATTGTGGTATTTTCGTGTTTAATACGTTGAATAATCTAATCGTTTGTGTGTATAGCTTGTAGACGGGAGGATTGCCTCACTAAGTATTTGTCGAAATACTTATGCATCTCATTTTGTTTGATGCAGAGAAAGGAAAGTTGTGACTGTGGAATCGAGGCGAGGAAGAGGGGTTGATCTAAGGACTCGTTGTTTGTTTTACGTGTGTTATATTTAAGTTGAATAATTACTTACAATTAACTATGGTGTTTTCTGTAATCGTATTTTTATTGTTTAAGAATTTATGCAAAAATGTTTTATTTATGAATTAAATGATTTATTTTTGTGTTATATTTTACTTATGGAATTATTTATTTATTATGCATGAGAAGTTGCATTGTTAATTGTTTTGGAAAAATTAATTATTATTTATGGGAATAATAATTAATTAATTAATTTTGCAAAAAAAAAAAAAAACGAAGGCGGTCGTTTCATGAAGAATAGTCTAACCATGTCTTCTCTATGAAGAACATTCGGTAATAAAGTAGGTTTTTTTTTATTTCTTCTTTTGCCTCCTTAACTCGAGATTTGTGGATGACATAGGTAATCCCTTCTTGAAGATGATCTTTGAAAAAAACTGTTTCTTTAGAAGGGACAGAGGCATGACTCTTGGTGCTTTTTAATCAAAATAATAAGAGAATATGTTAGAAAGAAGATCATATTAAAACTCAAATTTATAATAGAAATTTTTTGTTTTACCTCATTATCTCCTAGAATTAGTTCAATCAATTTTCCATTCACTAGATGAGACTCAATCCACAACCGTAAACATTTGACATGAATATACCAATTTCTCCTGTAATGACGCAATCTATCAAAATTGTCAAATTTCTCCATTGAAATTTTCTTCTGCTCTTTTTTTTTGTTTTAGACTTATGTTTCTTTGGAAGTGAATTAAGTAATTCACCTTAAGATATATTGTAAACATGCGCTATAATAGAGTAATATTCGAGAAGGTTAATTTTTTCCGAGAATTTTTTTTAAAATATATATTTTGATATAGTTTGATTTACATATATTTGATGCCCTTTTATTTCCAAGATCATTTAATTAGTTTATGCTTTCAATATTTGGTTAAATTATAAATTTTGGAAAAAGATAAATATCGTAAAAAGAAACTTCACAATTCGTTACTGCTATTTTCAAAAAACATTTTTGATTTCTGATACAGATTCAATATTTAATTGATGACAATCTTATTTATAATCATATGTATATCAATGAAATAGAAGAATATACTTATAAAAAAAGAATGATCCTTAACTATATTGTCATTCATAAAATCAAGTAAATATAGAAAGTAATAAGCTTCTTTAGAATACATGGTGACAACTTTGTCATTCATAAACTCAAGTCAATAAGATATTTCGAAATAAGAGATATAACCAAATTATTAATAAATTTCTTAAGTCATCAAGTTCTTTGTAGGGAACATTGTTAATTAAAAAGATTAGAATAGACATTGTTAAGTGTCTCTTCTTGAAGATTCAGTGTAGCCATGTTTGCTTAAATGGATCAGTCCTTGCTAACCTGTTTATAAAAAAAAAAAAAAAAAATCATTAAGAGCTTGTTTAACAAATTATAAGTGTCAATATATCTAATTAAATATGAATAAAACGTACATTGCCCTTATCTCTTCAACCTTTGGTATGTTTGGATTTGGATAGACAGTTGATATAGATCCATCACTACAGATTATGATATTTGCATGACCATGACCATCAACGTATCGATCTATCTTCCACCACTTCAAAATTGTCAGAAGATGATAATCTTCAAATGCATGATAGTTAGTGTGAAAATCCAAAGCCTCTCTACCCAATGCAAAACAATTTATAACTCGTTCACTGATTCATTTTCACAACCAATCAACAATTTTATCATTAGTTTCTACAACTAATAAAGATAATAAAAAAATAAATTCACAATACTTACTCTTGATCCTTCATATTGAAAGACAGTCTGTATCCAGTTTCTTCATGTGGATTCAAAGCAACATTGATTAATGGATCAACATCAATAACAGCTCCAACTATGTCTTAAAAAAAAAAAATACATGCTCTTGATCCTTCATATTGAAAGACAGTCTGTATCCAGTTTCTTCATGTGGATTCGAAGCAACATTGATTAATGGATCAACATCAATAACAGCTCCAACTATGTCTTAAAAAAAAATATATGTAAGATTAGTTATATTTTTCTAAATTAACTGATAATGTATTGAAATAGTATATAAACATTAACCTTACCAAATAACACAGTCTCATATTCCATATTGTCAATGATGTTCCCAAAATCTTTGAACTGATTTAACATGTCAAGATGAACAATTTCCACCTTTTTGACAATAGTGGAATGAAGGAAAATATCTTGAACGGATTTACGGTTGCTTTAACAACATCTTCATTATGACCAACTACGATATTTGTAATTGACACCCAATCACCCTCCCGAATAAAACTATAATACCAGTCAACAAATTTTTGATCTACCACTGTTTCAATTCTCTAGCCCTACAATGAATTATATATTAGTTAATAAGAAACTATAACAAATATAGTTTGGTATCGTAAAAAAATATATTTTAAAAAACCAAAAGGATTCTTACAGTTTCGTCTGACAAAATAATCCTCATTCGCTTAGGGGGAGGGTCTTCAGAGTTTCTAAAAGATTTCAGAACTTTGAGTCGAAGATGCCAGCCGGTTATTGTAGGATTCAAGATTGATAGATCATGATAAAATTCTACCGATGGGGTTAAGATCTCTCTATAGTTTTCGTAGTTTTATCTTCTTTTTTGTTTTTATAATTGTGTCTCTTTAATTTCTTGATGTTTTTAGTTATATATAATGTTCAAGGAACGCAATATGTATCGTTTGAATTTATTTATTTAATTTAATTAGTTTATACAATATAAACCGTTAGTATCGATTTGAGATTGTCAATATTGTTCTATAATTATCATATGTTTAATATTAATGAATCGGGAGTTGATAATATATGGTAAACAAAATATTTAAACGAAAATAATTTAATAGTAAATCTTAGAAAGTAAATAATCTATAAACAGAGAAGACATTTTAATTAACTGAATAATGGCGATATTATCAAAATCACGAAGCTATCAAAATGGTGATCAGCTATCATAATCACGGTATATCTATAACTTCAACAATTTAAAAGGTTGGTGTGATAATGAAGAACTGAAACAAAGAAGGTGACGACCCAACAACCACATGGAAAAATCGGAACAAAATAACGAAGATATTTAATTTTTACCCACAAAATATCACTGGCTCCTTAAATTAAAATATAGCGAAAAAAAGACACACTCAATATTATATTTCAGAATCTAAATATCAAGCTTCTTAACTGAAATTGATTCTAATCAGACAAAAAGAAGAAGAACAATATGTAAACAAAAATAGTTGTGCGGTTTGATATATATAATTTATGTATTAAATTTTTAAGTGTATATATATACTGTTTTTTTTAATGTTGTTTTCATGCAATTTTTCAAATAGTTTTTTAAAAGTACTCAATTACCCATTAAAAATTTACTGATAAAAATATAAACAAAATAATATTTTTAACAGACCCCGCAGCATAACGCGGATATTTACCTAGTTCGGTAATAAAGTAGGGGTTTTTTTTTATTTCTTCTTTTGCCTCCTTAACTCGAAATTTGTGGATGATATAAGTAATCCCTTCTTTAAGATGATCTTTGAAGAAAACTGTTTTTTCAGAAGGGACAGTGGCATGAATTTTGGTTCCCTAATACAAAATAATAAGAGAATATGTTAGAAGGAATATCATATTAAAACTTAAATTTATAATAGAAACTACTTTTCTTACCTCATTATCTCCTATAATTAGTTCAATGGATTTTCCATTAACTGGATGTGACTCAATCCACAACCGTAGACATTTGACATGAATATACCAATTTCTCCGGTAAGGATGCAATTTATCATGACTGTTAAACTTCGCCATTAAAATTTTCTTCTGCTCTTATTTTTTTTTTAGACTTATCTTTCTTTGGAAGTGAATTAATTAATTCACGTTAAGATATAGTGAACATGCGTAATAATAGAGTGATATCCGAAAAAGATAGTTGTTTCCGAGAAAATATTTTAAACATGTATTTTGATATATTTTGATTTACATATATTTGATTCAAATAATAGATCTAATGCACTTTTATTTTCAAGATCAATTAATTACTTTATGCTTTCAATATTTAGTTTAATTATAGTTTTTGGAAAAAGATAAATATTGTAAAAAGCAGAAAGTGTTTTCCACATAAACATTTTCCCAGTTCCTCCAAAACCATAAAAGAAATACACTCCACCATCTTTCTTTTTTACGGCATCAATGATTTCGTCATAATGTTTTTTCTGCTTAAAATATAATTAGGAGCAGAATTTTGATTAAAATATAAATTATCAATTAGGAACAGAATTTTGATTAAAATATATAATTTGAAATTGTAATTTTTGACATTTATTTATATGGTTTGGTTTTACTTATTTTTAAAGAAGTAGATTTGGAATTTGGTTTTAATTGTACCGCATACATTTTTGCTTTACGTGGCCACAAATCTATGGCGGTACACCGCGGGTTGATATTTTTTTTTATTGGACCAGATTATGAATAAATAAAACGTATAAAATTAAATAAATAGTACTATGTTGGTAGTAGTTTACAGTAATCTTGTTAAATCAATTTGATATATAAAATGTTGTGGTTAAGGTAAAATGCATTAATATATTTTGGTTTTAGTGATTTTAAAATACCGTATAAGTAATCTATACTACCCTAATTAAAGTATATTGTTTTAGTTTAATTATCTTAATTTGCATTGGTAATGGGCCAATAATATATGTAAGATCATAAACATTTGCCTATTATCATAAGATTCAAAACTGATTCCAACTCAAAGAAAAAAATATCATTTTCTCAAAGAAAAGTTAGAACAGGTTGTAACTGACCCACGGGTTGATATTTTCGTTTATTGGAGCCAATTTTGGATATTGGTTGACCATTTATCTAACTTAGTAAATTTCGGAATCCATCAGTTTTGATGAAATTTTGATCAACTTGTATCTTGCGTTGAATCTTTAATATCTTCACACTTTATACTCAATTTGTTTGCTTTAAAACATATAAATACCAAGTTAACATAGAGGTAAGAATTCACAATCAGAGCTCAATGAAAAAAGCCAACGAAAAAAATTACGAAAGTGTTAAATGACCAACATCGAAGGAACAATATCATTTCAGAGGTTAAATAAAAGAGTCGCAAAAGATCCAAATAATAACTTAAACCACACCAGAGATAACGAAAAATGTTTCAGACTGATTATAATTCTTCATCGGTGAAGAGAAGGAGACCACAATTCTGATACTTCAGTAGTGGGGTGGCAAATATGCACTCCATGGCTCACAGTCTTGCCAAAGGTCCATGACTTGAGGAAATGCAAAAAAAAACAAAGACAACTTCCTGAGATAATTATGTTTCAATAACCCAAGAATCAAAGTGAGATAATTTGATGCATAAATACCTTAGCATTGACACCATCAATAATAACACGCTTCTCTTTGCCTCAACTTCGTGAAGTCTGCTAGGTTAAACTTCCTGAAGCCCCTGAAAAAAAAGTTATACACACACTCGATGAGTTAACATGATTATTGCCATGAAACAATCAAACAAACAATTAGATTCAAAAACCCATAAGTGAAAGGATCAAACTCTAGCAAACCATTTCCTGTTGACAATAATCTTTTGACATTGAATTTGAACTCAGCACGACAAATAATCTTTAGCTAACTTCATGTAGTTACCCTACTATCTTAAAAATATCTCATCATAGGAATCTCAATTAATAGATGAGCATAAGTATCAACAACTACCACAAATCTAAAAAGAGCAACGAAAGGAATGTTATTGAAGGGATTCCTCTAAGAGTCACCTATGCCAACATCTTCATTTTTATTTCATATTCAGCCACATAACACTCTAAGATCTACCTCAGGTGATGGTTTGATTCCGTAAACCTTCTTCTTCATTCTTGATTTAATTACACTAATAATGAGATTCAGTCACAATGAAAGATGATTTCCCATGAGAAGAAGAAGAGAATCTATAACTAAAAAGTAGATCTTACGAAGATCATCTTAGTTTTGCTAGCCATCACCTGAAGAAGAAGAAGGGAATCTACAACTACAAAATATACCAAACTCCAAAAGAATACATAGAATAATCCTCAAAATCTATAAAATCCTTTAAAAAAAACGTGCAACACAAACTTTTAGATTTCCTGAAGCCGATTTGTATATCCACTGAACTGGAGCTCGAGATTTCTGAGTCCCAAAGATGTATCTAATCTCGGATACAACATCGGAAAATAACAACTACGAACACGCAATGCATTCGGAAAATAGAAGCATCACAAATTCAGGTCAACTGTTCAGAATTCATATTTATTTTATTCGTACATCTAGCAATTTCTATAGTATTAGCTTGCTTCTCAAGAAATAACTGTGCATATATTATCTAGAAGAAAAGTTTGTGTGTGTTTGCCTCTTCGTATAGCAATCAGGTAGTCGTTGGTACACCCAAGAACAGCCAAGCTAAGCCATTGAACTGCATCACAACGATTGCAAAGATGCTAGGTTTCAATACATTTGACCAAAACCAAAAAAAAAAGCTTATTGACAGAAGCATTCACCCACCTTGTAGTCATCACATTTCTCAAAGAACATCTTCCATAAAAAAGACAGGAAAGGAGCAATTCATGTCCCTGTGGCAAGCTGTTTTGTTCAAAAGAAAGAATTCTATTAATGATAAATACTATTTCAAGAAACAGAACCTAAAGAGGTTTAATTCTGAAGCAAGTCATGATATTAGAGGTTAAGGGGAGAGACCACAATAACAGTGGCGTTTGTATCCTTGGCATAAGCTTTTCTTTGCATACATGACCAGTGAGCTTAACCTCACTTACGGGTTTCAAGTCACCTGAATAAACAAAACTCGAAGGTCGAATAACAGGTGAAGAAGTTTTAACAAAAACTAAAGCCTTTTTCAGAGATTGCATTTGTAGAGGATGATGATTTAAAGCGATGATTCGACTGACCTGATTCGACTCAATACCCGGCAGCGCTTTCAGCTGGTGCAGAGTCATGCTTCCCTTGCTGATACAAAAAAGAAGAAATCAGAAATAATCACCAGCCACAAAGAAGATCACACAAAAATATGCATAGGCCAAAGCAAAGAAAAGTAATGTGAGGGATGATTACGTTTGTGACTTGAGCCTCTCTACCGTTGAATGATTTGCTCTTAAGAGGCATGACCAGTAGATGTTGCCACTTTAGCATCTCCACTTTTGCCGTCTTTTTCTTTTTGATGTGAACAGATGGAATATTCTTACCACTTGCGAGTTTCTCATGCTTTAGCTTCCTTTGATCCTTTTGGCCTTTCATATACTTTGGGTCATCCACAGTTTCAACTTGTGTGCTCTACCAAAAAAAAATAGAAAACACAACTGTTAATTACAACTGTTATATAAGACAGGCGAGTGCATTGACCATCCATAGTTACCTAAAAAAGCATTCACAGGCGAGTACACACTTGTTTCCCACAAAATCAGAGACATTTGAAGGGCAAAACTCCAGGTGGGTCAAGCCATGGCATGAGAGCCAATAAGAAGAAGACTGGAAATCGTGTCATCTTCCACATCAATCTACATTCAATAAAAGAGTTCAAAACAGAGTAAGCACCAAAACATGTAATGATTCTTAATTAATCTGGTTAATTGTCATAAAACTCAAAGCCAAACCTTTGTGGAAGAAATGGTTTTCTTGAAGAGAACAAACTTGACAAAAACAATCGTTGGTGTCACTGCGATCTTAGCCATCTGATAGAATCCAACACTGGAAACAGAAACAAAAACAAAAACAAAACAAAAACAAAAGCTTTCAAGTATGATATAAGAAGATAAAAAAGAGGAAAATCTCTCTTTATCTCTTCAGTCTGATTCAATATACAGCTTGAGCTATGATTATTGATACAAAATTTATGGAAACTGTATTTCAAAGGTCAGTCCCTAAATGAAAAATATCAAAACCCAAGACAAAGGAAACTCTTGTACCATGAGATTGGTTCCATAGTCATCTATAATGACTATATGGAGCTGTAACATTACCGTTGATGATGTAGTATCCATTAGAGACTGCAACAGTTTTTTTTAGAGCCCAAAACTCACTGAAAAATCACCAAAACCCATTATTAAACAACTACATTTTTCACTCCAATGATCATAATAGCCAGAAACTTCAATTATATACATACAAAGAGTAATTAAAGAGCTACCTTTAATGGTAAGTAGTGATGATGATAATTGCAGACTTCAAATTACAAATGAAATTTGCCGAGACAAAATGATGTTGATGATGTTTAGCTAATAATATAAGGATCGATCAAGAGAAGTAAAAAAAGTAAAGAGAATAATATTTTACCCGATTGTAGAATGGTGAGGAACTTGGAAGTGGATTGAAGTTGTGACGAAGGATCATCTGACCAAAACCCAGCCACCAAAACTACAAAAATGGTCCATCTACGGAATTAGCAAATTAAAACTGAAGAAAATTACATAATTTTTCAAAGGGCTCAAAACCATGATCCTTCCCTTAACATCAATCATCTCCTAGGGTATATCAAATTTTATCACCTAACTCCTAAAATCAGACAAAATTTTATAGAATTGCCGATCACTTGCCTGCTAGAGTTGTATGAGCTTTGAGCATCTTCCTTAACTGCAGGATCTGAAGGATCAGTGTCAGCAGAATTTTCATGTTAATCAACGTTACACACATAAACTCGTCGATTATAAGAATAATCATAATCATGAATAAGTTACCTGATTTGCAGTTGTATCAACCATAAGCTTCTCCAGTTCGTTGTTTAAACCGACCAACTGAAACAATCTATAGAAACAACGTAAATCAATGACCATGATTAATACTTCAATTATGTGTGATTCGATCTAAGGCCATGAATCTTACTCATAGTGATCCTTTTTATCTTTGAAATACCAGTCTCCAACTTGGACCATCCTTCCTCCAACTAAATTGCAGGTCGCACCGCCAATCTCAGCACCAAATTCTGTAATCAATGTAATAAGCACAACAAAATTAAGACAAACTACAGCAGAAATCAAAATTAATCGTATCAACATGTTCAATTGAATAGGTGTTTCTTTACCAGATTTGGTTCTGCGACGGCTAAACGGCGAGAGTTTTTTTTTCTTTCTTTGGCAAAACCTAAATACTAAATAGCATATATATCCTTTTTTTTTTTTTTTTTTTCTTCATCAAACAAATACTTCATTCCATACTAAATGGTTGTTACAAGATATATGAGCTTATTCGGACAAATCCGAAAGCAAACATAACACGCTAGAACATTAGAACAAGCATAAGATAAGGATAGAGACACAAGTTTCATGAAGCTTGATAGATCATCAAGAGAGGTATAAAAACTAGCTAAACCGAGCACACCCGAAAAAGCAGTCTTCAAGACCAAATCATCAATTGACTTTAGATTAGAACACATAAAGAGTGTCTTTGAAACAAACTCACTAACCTCGGTTCTCACCGGAGTGATCCCCGTTTTCTCCACCGGTCCCGTGCGGACCATTACACTAGATATCAAACGGTTAGGAGATAAAACACTTTCATCGATAAAATCGATCGAAAGCCCCACACGTCTCTTAAAGAGGGAAACTACTAAGATGGTTCTCTCATATGAAGAGGAGGATACATAGACCATTCTCTCCTGTCCACGGCAGAAGGAAAAATTTAAAAGTGGAGATCTTACATCCGGATGCATAAGAGATGGTTGAAACGCATGAAAATCCGATGCAAGATGCATATTGTGGCATGATGCTTGAAAGATAAAAGGGGCTAATTGAGTAGAATCACCTACAGATTCAAGCTTCCATATCAATGATAGCAGGGGCACCAGCGAGGTAAGGCATAGGAGTCGGAAGCAGGGAACAATCACTAGAGAAACATGAATCTTCCGATGTTGATCAATAAACTAGGACAGGCCCAGTTTCTCATTAAATCAGAAGGCTTTAAGCCAATAAAGCTTATTGGGCCCATGAGCCTCCGAAAATCAAATTTAATGGGCCAGACCTCATTTAAGCCCACCACCCTCATCCAGAATCGAGTTCGCCCTAATTTCAATGTTGCAGATCGGCGACGGCGATGGGAAGAGGTGGAGATGTGATCTTCGGCCACGCTAGCCAAGAGGGGGTGCGAGAGAAGGTTCACAGGACCCACAACCGGGACTTGAGACGACGGAAAAAGAGTGAGATCGAGATAACAGCCGGCGGCGAAACCCACCCCACAACGGATGAACCTCCGGTTTATAAGAGAACCAAACTCTCCCTCACAAGAGTTCAGAGGGGTTACAGCTGAGAGAGACCGGGGTCGCATGCAATTAACAAACATGAGAGGCTGGAGCAATCTCAAAGGCGAAACAAAGGAACTCGGAGTAACAGATTTGTCGCTAGCGAATGGTCCAATTAGCAGTGGTTGCTCTGCATATTTTTCATCGAAAGGTACATACCCCACCCAAAGTTGATTTTCTGGTGAAAGTTTCAATCGATGACCGATGGAGGGAAGGATTCTCGCCATCCAAAAGAATTGACGGAGTGAGGTGAACCTTTGTATGGAGTGAAATAGATCTCCAACCACTAGATATGGGTAAGAAAAGGAAACACAGTGGTCGGGAATGTGAGATAGAGCTAAAATCAAACTGGTAGAGACAAGAGCAAGAGAGAAAAACAATAGCTTAGAAACAGTGGCCCGACGCCGGCAAGCCATAGCTTCGCCGGCGTCGGAGAAGGGATAGTTTTGGTTCTTTTTGGTTATTGTGCCCGAGAGAGTTAACCTTTTTTAAATAGCATCCGCGTGTTTTTAAATAGCATATATATCCATTCTCATATAAACCTAAATAAAATTTTTTAAAAATTAAACTTTTTTTGACCCAATTAATCAAAGGATCCGCGTGTTTTAATATGGGTAAGTGGATTCCCTTTGGTTTCTAATCTATACGGTTCTTTTTTTTTTAAGAAAGGATTAGTGAGAGATAGAGCTGTCAATATGGCCCGATGCCCGCGGGCATAGCCCGTTTAATACCAAAGCGGGGCAGGTATGGACATGTTTTAAGTTGGCCATAAAATAGCGGGTCTCGCGGGCAGGTACCAGGCGGACGGCGGGCGAGGCGGGTCGACCCGTGGTGGTTTGACGGGCGAGGCGGGCTGTCCGTAAATCCTAGACTAAACCTGTTGTATCTCAAAGAGTCTTAGAGTTTTTTACTTCAACTGTAGGTTCCTCTTTCAAATCAACTGGGATATTTGCGTTTGTTTAAAAGTAACAGACTCCATAGTCCATACCAGCTTATTAGCTAGAACCTGTAGATCAATTCTTGGGATTAACTTGACTGTGACTCTCCTACGCACATTATCAACATCAATCACATGTAAAGAACTTGCATTTCAGCAAGGTTCAGAGAAGTCATCATTTAAAACCCATGAAATTTGAATCTTACTTGAGCTAGATCACCTTTATATATCCCAAGTTTTTTTCTAACCCACATATCGCGGAATACATCGATTATTTTACTTTTGACATTAAGAACATCAGCCATTTCTTTTATCGGGACAAGTAAAATCTTATTATTAGCATAAATATTCATGATGCCCTTGATAGCCTAAAACCACGAGGAAAAATAATCTACATAGATATCAAACTAAGCAAAGTTAATAAAAGTTGGATGTGATGTATTGGTAGTAAGATAGGAGAACATACAGTTTGTTGAGATCTTTGAGGCCTTCAGCAGCAAAAGAAACTTGATCAAGGTTGAAAGTCTGATTGTAGAGCATGTCACGTTGGCCTTCGTACCTAAGCAAAAAAATAATGGTAACTGTATCAGATATTTAAAATGATTGAGATAAAAATGGAAGATTAAAAATCTCAGTCACATCTTCTTTTGCTTGAGAAAGCTCATAGCGCGAGCTTTGATAGCTTCTTGAGCAGGACCAGGTCTGGGCCTTCTGATCTGTTCTCATGCAACAAAGCAACCATCAAAGACCTCTTTCACATGAGCTTCTATATCCGCTTCAATATATACATAGTTTTGAAGATGATCAAGTTCAATAATAGATCTAATCTTGAATTCAAATCCTATATCATTGATTTTTTGAATAAGAAAACAGCAACTTCTCTTTCACGGCCAATCTGTAATTTCATTGTAAGAAAACCAGTGCTCTCTATTCATATGTTACAAAAAAGAATTAAACTTCCAAAGTGGAGAGGAAAACAAGAAAAACTTTAGCGGACATTTAACCATCCACGATTTTGGGTCACGAACTGATAGTAAAAGCGCATGTTGATCAACTTCGTTATGCTCTTCAAGCTCATCATCATCTCTTGCATATACCCTAGAACACCTTTCCATAATTCAATTAAGAAATCAATTTTGTAACTGCAAAAAGTAAAAAATCCCCAAATTCGACGTTGTCACTTACCGTCTTCTTCATCTACATCTTCGTCTTCTTCATAGTCGTCGGTTACCTTAGCCTCAATTTCTACGAACATGCAATCCGAAATCGAACAAGAACAAGAACAAGAATTGAAGAAGAAGAGCACTGAACTAACGGAATCGAAGGGAAATTAAAGAGAAGAGAAGACCCGCGGGCCGACCCGCATACCCGCTTAGGTTTGCGGGGCGGGTATGGACATTCAACTCACTGTCCGCGGTCCTGAGTGGGCGCGCCCGTGGCGGTCGAAAGAAACGGCGGACATCGGCGGGCAATGACCAGGCGGTCTCGGGCGACCCGTCTGACAGATCTAGTGAGAGATTAGTGGATCCATATACAACATCCTTAGATTGGTTCAAAATTAATTAACGTGGTATCAAATTTAATACAAAATTACCCTTCCTGATTTCATTATTCATTTTAGAAAGTAACTAATTGAGTGGCAATTGGTGTAAATAGATGGTTAATTTTGATTTATTTCTTAAATGTACTGCTTAAATGTTATAGTACTGATTGAGAAGTTTGCTACATGTCTAGTTAGTTAGTACCCAACTTATAGTTACACTGAATAGTTGTAGTATGAAATAATAGTTTTGTCATAAAGATAATAGAATGATTAAATTACCGAACATAAATAGCAATTTCATGATGTTAGAAAAAAAAAGGTGAAGTGGGTGAATATACGTGGAAGATCTTTTAATTAAGTGGGTATGAGTGATAAATTAATAATTATGTGTGTAATGGCAGCATAACATTTATGACGAATGTACATTTACATATGACAAAGTAGGTAGATTTACGCAGTTATCTGTATGACATTGTTAACTTTGTACTTATCCGTATAACATTGTTATCAGGTTATAGACTACTATATCTGGTAACATTACTAATATCATCATCTCGCAATGGCTCTTACGGCGGTAAGTATATCTCTGAGAGATTATATATTTTCTACTAATTAGGTTTTGCTTTGTGATCTACTAACACAGTTCATAGTATTTATTATGGTAATAATATATAATGTCAGTAATATATAAACACTGGTAACTTTAACATTACTTGCAAGTTCATTTACTCTTACCGAAATAAGATACATATTTCTAATTGCACAAAGAATTGTATACTGGCCAATAATTAGGTTTAACTATTTTTCAAACTAAGGCACTTCAGACTAATTAAAGTGGTAAAAATAAATAAAGTCAATAACTTATATATGTGGGTAATATTAGTGTTGCATATAATTCCATTTGCATCTACGTACATGTCAACAAATGAGTTTGGCTCAGGTGAAAATTAATATACGTTATAGTTATTATTTTAATAGTGTTACCGATTTATATACATACTAACTTACTGGATAATATTTTTATGAGATATTTACTTAAACAGCACAGAAACGTTGTTAAATGACTACCATAGTTGATATCTTTTGAAAATTACTTTAATATCAAAATAACTAAGGAAATGTCTATTAAGGAAAAATTAAAACTCTAATTAACGATTATACCATTCTGATTTATTTTAATCATGTTTTACGGTTTCTAAAAAAAATTAAAACAGTTTTGGCTCCTTAAAATTGAAAGAATATTTCAGTTTCTAACCCCATTCAGAAAAGAAAAAAAACCGCAAACACCCCTCTCCTCTCTCATCTGCGGCGAAGATCGAAACCCTAAACTCTCCGCTTCTCCACCGTCGCATCTCTCATTTCCGCATCTTCTTCTCCTCATCTCCAGTCGCGTTTCAACTCCCAAAGTTTCGTCAAAAGATCTTGAATAGGTCGGCAAGGAAAACTGAAGTTCGCCAAGGATAACTGAATTTCGGCATTCGAAAACTATAAGAGGTTTTTGTTTTAGTTACTCTAAAGTTATTGTGTTATGATTTGATATCGATTCTCAAAAAAAATAGTAACGCACATTTCTATATATTTGAAGTATTTTCATTCATTGTTTCAAGGGTTGAAGATAACTAAGGTATGTGTATGATATTCTGAACTTGTATATTCAATTTTCCGGCGATATTCCGGCCATTCAATTATTTTTAAACTTTGGCGCGGATTGATGGCTGATTTACATTTATGTCGGATTAATGTTTCATATTATAGCTGATTTAGTGGATTAATATGTTATGTGATTGCTGATTTTTTAGAGCAATATGTTTATATAACGGCTGATTTAAGTTTATAGATATGTGAATATGATGGCTAATGTATTCATTGATGCTTTATAATAGCTGATTTTTGTATTATGATGGCTGATTTAGTGGATTAATATTTTATTTGATGGCTGATTTTTTAGAGCAATGTGTTTATATAACGGCTGATTTAAGTATATATATATATATATATGTGTTTATGATGGCTGATTTATTCATTGATGCTTTATAATAGCTGATTTTTGTAATTTGGTGGCTGATTTCTGAAGTACATAATGGCTGATTTATGTGTTTGCTGGCTGATTTATTATTTACTGGCAGATGGATTCGTCTAAAGAAGCAAAGAAGTACCCTCTTAGACTTTACGAAGAAGGGAAATCTCCATTGCAGAATAGAAGCATGAATCACAGCTGTCAGCTGGGCAACTTCTCATGCGTTAGAGAAGCAATAGGAATAGATGCCTGGAAAGAAATTAACAAATCATCTCTTGGACTCATTCCTAAGCTAGTAGATAGCGATTACGTGTGGTATGCTAAGACTGTACATTATCTACTCACCCGTCAGTTGGCAATACATAATGAGAATAAGATTTGGGTTGTGATCGGTGGTCAACCAATCCGGTTTAGGCTTATACGAATTTGCTGGATTACGGGGCTAAATACAGATGCAGTGCCACCACCTGAAAGTTGTGAAGCTGACCACACTAGTTTCTAGACAGAGTTAGGTGTTCCGCGTGGAGTTTGACCAAAGTATGATAAATTAGCTAAAGCATTTGGTAAATGTCGTGGATGGGATTTACCAGAACGGAAGATGTTGGGGTTGTTATGTATTATACACATGGGTATTCATGGTTTACATCATAAGTCTAGAATACCTCTTGAAACTGCAAAAAGAGTCTTCAAAGATGAATACATTGATGATTATCCATGGGGTCGGGTGGTATTTAAAAGTCTTATCAATGGTATTAAGATAGTTCAGTATGAAGGAAATTCGTATACTGTCAACGGCTGCGTGCACGTGTTGCTCTTTTGGGCGTATGAATCAATTTGAGTTTTCGGAGAGCGTTTTGGGAGAATATTACAACCGAATGAAATTCCATTTCTTCGATGGGGTGGATATCGTACGCGGGAGGATTTAGATAAGATTATTAGTCATGAGATATCAAAGCATGGTGAGGTAATGTTTTCACAGCACCGATTACAACTGACTTATTTAAACCATTCGTTACAGTTGGGTTCTTTCGAATGACTTATTATATATTATGGCTGATTTATTATATAGTGATGTGTTATTGTGGCTGACTTATTATGTAATGGTATGTTGTTGTGGCTGACTTATTATATAAAGATATGTTGTTGTGGCTGACTTATCATATAATTATTGTGGCTGACTTATCATATAATTGGTGTGGCTCACTTATTATATAATGATGTTTTGGTGTGGCTGATTTAATATATAATAATGTAGGTGCGTGTTAGGAGGATGATTATGAAGTCTGTAGATGAGGTATATCCTACTTGGGATGAGAAAAATGAAGACACAGAACTTCATAACCTTATTTCCGACATTATTGAAGATAAGTTTGTTCGTGGTTATTGGCATGTCAAGCAAGGTGAATCACCTAGGAAGAAACTCAAAGTAAAGAATGTGGAAGTGAAACACAAAGGAAACTGAAACGACCGCACTCGATTTTTTTTTTAAAAATTAAAATATTCATAAATATCAATTATCACACATACACAACAATTTCAAATTATACCAATTCAACATTCATTAAGACTCGCTTATTAACATATACCAACAGTTCTAATAACAACCGACACGACCCACGAGTCCTAATCATCCTCCTCCTCATAGTCTTGATTCCACGATCACACTTTATCTTTACCTGCATCAAACACACACAGAGATGCGTAAGTATTTCAACAAATACTTAGTGAGGCAATCCTCCCGTCTACAAGCTATACACACAAATGATTATTATTATTCAATGTATTAAACATGAAATACCGCAAAAAAATCAACCATCTCAAGAAACACTCGATCTAGATCCCCCATGAGATCATACAGCCTACAATCATGCAAACACATCAAATAACTCAAACCGTTCAGAAGCTTACGGTCCTGCACTCACCATTAGCCACGCACGGAAATTCCCAAAAACTTCCTGGAATGAATAGACTTCAATCCCCAAACGCGTGCCTAACAAATAAACCCAAAACGAAACTTTAAACACAAGAAACGAACACGAAAAACGGCCAAAACGACCAGATCGATCGATCCTGGCCAGGATCGATCGATCCCACCCGCCGAGACCTCGCCGAACACACCAGATCGATCGATCCCACCTCGCCGTGACCTTAACCGAACGATCGATCCCACCAGGATCGATCGTTCCCGACCAGGTCGATCGATCCTGGCCGGCCGTGAGGTTGCCAGATCAATCGTCTCACCACTAGATCGATCGATCCAAGCTGGATCGATCGATCTAGCCCAAGAACGATCGATCTCAATGCTAGACATCAGCGCCGACTTGCAACACTCACACCTCCTTGGCCACCCGATCGAACTCCAACTCCTCAAACACAAACCACCGCCACGGAGTCACGTACAAGCACTCTCCGCAACCACACCGCTCACACTTCGCGGCCACAAACACCGCCACAACAACACGTCTCCTAACACGTGTCTCCCAACGTCACCACCGTGACTCACACACTCGGTTCCTCTTATCGAACCAACGAGCACGGGAAATCTCCCTGCAACACCAACCCAACACACAACTACAAAAACAAACTAAGAGGGAAAGAGCGTTACCCAAACTCACGGTGATAGCACAAGCTGCTCTAGAGCCACGAAGCTACACCGTCACAGTAACCCGTTCCTTCACCCCTAGCCTCTCACGCCACAACTCAGCCACCAAGACTCACCTCCTCTCTAGCTCACCACGCCCACACACACAGCCACAAGACTCACAAGCTCAGCCTCACTTGCTCTCCACGCTCACCCAGCACCCAAGCTCACCTTCCCCTTTTGCCTCCAACAAAACCAGCCTCACACACTCAGACTCTCCTCCTCTTCACACTCTTTTCTCTAACTCTTTTCTTTCTTTGCAGATGAAGAGAAGTGTCGGCCAAATGAGAAGGAAAGGAAGCTGATTCAGAATAATGGAGAGGGTGGGGGCACTAGGCTAGCTTTGGAGGGAGTAGGTGTGGAAAATAGGTGCAAGCTAGGTGGGTGCAAAAATCTGATTTAATTAGATTAAAAATAATTGAGGTTTGGTCCCTGAACTTTCCAAAAGTTCCCGAACGGACCTCAAACTTCTCAATCGATCCCGCACACCCCTACGGAAAAATGCGGCGTAATTTCCCAATTACTCCAAAATTCCCGGAAATATTTTCCAGAGATTCTCCGCATAAATCCCGGTTTTAATTTCTGAAAACTCATTTTCGGAACACGGGTGTTACAATTCTTCCCCACCAAACTGGATTCGTCCTCGAATCCTTAGACATAGTTCAATCTGCTATGAACTCAACACACCTTCGTCGCAACGATCCCTACCTCTCAAGGTCAACCCGACCATACAACTCCACCTATCCCACAACCCCGTGAACCCTCTAGTGTCAACTTGCTTCAGAGAACTTTTGACAAGAGTTAGATAAGATAGCTTTTAACTTAGCCATTCTTTTTAGCGATTCCTCATGACGAACGTAATAAAACAAACAAGTACCATACGTTCGAGAATCGGATCTACCGCATAGAACTGCTCATGAGTCATCCGATCAAACCACTTATCTCATTTTCCCTTAACAAGTTTAACTAGAGTTACGACTTTATTCCCAAGTCACAACCCAACCACTCTCGAGATCTCTATTCAGCCGCTATGCTTATACTCACGTTATAGACATACACTGCTCCCAACTCATACTCGTACCACACCCACCCTCTGTGCAAGGCACTCTGGGCTCTGGGTACCTCATGTCACTCTCACTTACAGGCCACAAAGTCCTGCAAGCTATCGGCATCCAACCTATACCACTCCCACTCTCAGGACTCGTCAGCCCTTCGAGCTCTGGTATCCGCTGAAATCCTCATCCCCGCCTCTGGAGAAATCCATCTCCCATGAGTCGTACAGGACCCACCAGTCCTTGGAGCAAGCAAGTCTAACATCTATAAACATGTCCGGCCGAATCTATCTCACAGAGTCCACACGCCACATCACATGGTGACACTCACCAACCATATTCCCATCTCGGAATATTAACCTATCATATAACCATTACACATGTTATCTTAAGGTATATTTACTTACTCAGGGTATTCCATTTATCTTTGTTCGAAGGATATTTCCAGTTTATACTTTAATAAACTTTCCTTTATTTTCATGACATTACAAGTCATAAACTCATAAGAATACTCCTCTTATTCAATTTCACATAATATTCATCGTATACAACATGACATACAACTCAAAATGTGAAATTAAAACGAATCGATGGAAACTCAAGCCTCAGCTTGCTTCTCGAACCACTTTTTAAATCTCATTTCCATCCTTGCCTCTGGTTCCCAAGTCTCCTCCTGCACACCATCACAATCCCATAACACCCTCATCATTGGAATCTTCTTCCGACGAAGCTCTTTGACCCTCATCTCCAGAATCCTCAAGGGTCTCGCCTCAACGGTCATATTAGGCTGAAGATCTGTCGGAATCTCTTCCAATACCTCATCATCCTTAAGTAGGCATTTCTTCAGCATCGACACATGGAAGACCTTGTGAAGTGCTCGCATAACCTCCGGTAACTCCAACCGATATGCAACCGGGCCAACTCTCTCAACTATCTTGAACGGACCCAAATACCTCGGACTCAACTTAGTCTCCGTAATGGATCTGTTCGGACCCCGCAATAATGCCATCTTGAGATATACCATATCTCCCACCTCAAACTCGAGATCTTTTCTCCTTTTATCGGCATAACTCTTTTGCCTATTTTGGGCTTCCTCCATGTTCAGTTTCAAAACTCGAATCTTCTCCGTAGTTTCCTGAACAAAATCTGCACCCAACATACTCCTCTCCCCCACGTGGGTCCAACACATGGGTGTACGACATGGCCTCCCATAGAGTGCTTCGTATGGGGCCATCCCAATGCTTGCCTGGTAGCTATTATTGTAAGCAAACTCTGCCAAGCTCAAGAGGTCCACCCAATGACCACCCCAGTCAAGCACACACATCCTCAGCAAATCCTCGAGAGTCTGGATGGTCCTCTCGGACTGCCCATCCGTCTGAGGGTGATATGCCGTACTTAAGTGGACCCTAGTGCCCATCTCTTCCTGGAATGCCTTCCAGAACTTCGAAGTGAACTTAGGGTCCCGGTCTGACACTATACTCACCGGTACCCCATGAAGTCTCACTATCTCCTGCACATACTTCCTAGCCAGAACCGTAGCTCCATCAGTTTTCTTAATGGCTAGAAAATACGCCGACTTGGTCAATCGATCAACAATGACCCAAATAGCATCCTTGGTCCGAGAAACAGGTAACCCAACTATGAAGTCCATCGTAATCATATCCCACTTCCACTCGAGAATGGGTAAACTCCGCAACAGCCCGCTCAGAACCTGATGCTCTGCCTTCACTAACTAACACACATCGCACTCTGCGACCCAGTTAGCAACATCCTTTTTCATCCCGACCCAATGATAATACCGTTTCAGATCACGATACATCTTAGTCGCTCCTGGGTGAATCGAGAACTTGCTCGCATGAGCCTCACTCAGAATCTCTCGCTTCAACTTCTCATCTTTGGGTACATATACCCGCCCATGCACAAGAATAGTCTCATTAGCTGAGACATGATACTCTGAACCCTCAGCTCTGGAGGCCTTAATCAACCCTTCATCTTTTTCCTGAGCTAACCGAACTCTGCTCAAAAGATCTGCCTGATTAGTCGCCTCCAAGCCCAACGGTTCCTGAGATATAGTTCACAACCTCAACGTGCTAATTTCGTACACCAAAGACTCCATGTCCTGCTCACCAGCCGAAGATACGCGCTTGCGACTCAAGGCATCTGCAACCAAGTTTGCTTTTCCAGGATGGTAAGCTATCTCCAGATCATAATCAGCCACTAACTCCATCCCACGTCTCTGCCTCAAATTCAACTCGGTCTGAGTGAACAAATACTTCAGGCACTTATGATCTGTGAATACCTGAACCTTCCCGCCATAAAGATAAGACCTCCAAATCTTTAAGGCAAACACTACTGCAGCCATCTCAAGATCATGGGTAGGGTTGTTGCCCTCATGCTTCCTCAGCTGTCTCGAAGCATAGGCAATCACCTTTCCCAGCTGCATTAACACACAACCAAGGCCAACTCTCGAGGCATCCCTAAACACCACATAAGGCTCACCCGGCTCGGGCAATGCCAACACTGGTGTACTAGTCAGCATAGTCAGCATCGTCTTCAGCTTGGTCAATGACTTAGCCATACTCGCAAAACCCTTGACGAACCTCCGATAATAACCTGCCAAACCAAGGAAACTCCTGATTTCCGTGGCATTCCTTGGCCTCGGCCAATCTCTGATGGCCTGAATTTTCTCCGAGTCTACTGAAACTCCCTCCTCAGAAACAATGTGACCCAAAAATCCAATCTCCCTCCGCCAAAAGCTACACTTACTCAACTTAGCAAACAACTTATGCTCTCGTAGCTTTTCCAGAACAACTCTCAGGTGTTCCTCATGCTCCTCGGGATTCTTCGAATACACTAAGATATCATCAATAAAAATGATCACGAATTCATCCAAATACTCTTGGAACATGCTGTTCATCAATCTCATAAACGCGGCTGGTGCATTCGTCAACCCAAAAGGCATCACCACAAACTCATAATGCCCATACCTTGACCTGAAAGCTGTCTTCCGGATATCCTCTTCATCAATCCGAATCTGATGGTATCCAGAAGCCAAGTCTATCTTGGAGAACCAAGTAGCCCCTCTCAACTGATCCAACAACTCATCAATCCGTGGAAGAGGATACTTGTTCTTCACAGTGACTCGGTTAAGTCCCCGGTAATCAATACACAACCGGAAACTACCATCCTTCTTCTTCACAAACAACACCGGTGCTCCCCACGGTGAAGTACTCGGCCTGATAAAACCCTTACTCAACAACTCCTCCAGCTGCTTTTTCAGCTCTGCCATCTCTGCTGGAGCCATCCTATACGGTGCCTTAGATATTGGCGTTGTTCCGGGTTCCAACTCAATCGTGAAAGGATCTGACCGTGACGGCGGCAATCCCTGCAGCGACTGAAACACATCCTGGAAATCCTGAACAACCCGAATATCTCTAACCTCCAGATCTCCAACGGTCTCAGGGATAACGATGGTCACTAGATAAGCCTCGTAACCCCTCTCGATCATTCTCCCTGCCTGAATGACCGATATTACGAGACTCCCAGAAGTTGGTCTCACTCCCTGATAAATCAACCTCTGCCTCTCCCTCTCGAATATCACACGCCCGCGTCGACAGTCTAGATGCGCGATGTACTTACTGAGCCAATCCATGCCCAAAATGACGTCATACAACTCCACTGAGCATATGATCAAATCCGCTGGCATAAACTCTCCAGCTACCTGAACATCCACGCCTCTAACTCGACCAAAAATAGATAGAAACTTCCCTCCCGCAACCTTCACAAAACCCAACGGCTCATTGGGTTCGCCTCGCAATTTGGCCTTCTCGGCCAATTCCAGAGTGACAAAGCAATGCGATGCCCCGGAATCGAATAACACATGGGATTCAATACTTCCCACAAATAAGGTCCCTACACATACCCATGTGCGGAGGACCTTAACAACCCCTCACAGAGACAGGAAATTTTATAACCGAAAGAATTTAACACAGATAAGTCTAAAAAGTACCTGTGATCGGCCTGGAGCTCGGCTCTCCCGTCTCCGCGATGGAATACACCCGAGGCGCAGGTGCTATCTGTTTGATCGGTGGTGCTGCGGTTGGTATCATCTGCAGTCCAGCACTCCGCTCATCTGCCTCCTCGACGGTGTAAACCCGAGGTGTCACCGCACTCTGCCTACTCGACGGTGCTACTGCTACCCCTCCCTGCTACAACTTAGGGCATTTGGGCTTGATATGCCCAACTTCCTTGCATTGGTAGCACACCCGAATATCTGGAAGGACCTCACCCTTCTGCGGACAGTTGGCCACCTTGTGATCCATGCTTCCGCACCCAAAACATCCCTGGCCACTCTGGCTACTCCTCACAGGGCCTCCACGTCATGCACTCCTTGAGGGATAACTCGCAATCTTGTGATCCTTGCTTCCACACCCGAAGCATCCTGGACCACTCTGAGTACCTCCAGAAGTGCCTCCCCACTTCCTCTTCTGCCCTACCACCTGCCTACTCCCCTTACTTGACCCTGATTGCTGCTGCATCCTCTTGGCCTGGAAACTCAAAGTAGACGATGCTACCGTCTCCCTCAGACCATCTTCTATAGATGCGGCCAACTCAACCAATTCTCCCAATGTGCCAAACAACTTACCAAGGCAACGGGTCCTCAACTCAGGCCGCAAGCCTAACATAAATCGTCGCACTCGGACCTGTTCACCCTCCATGACTCGACCAGCATAAATGGAAAGCCGGTTGAACTCTGTCTCAAACTCCCGGACAGTCCGGTCCCCCTGAGTCAGACTCAAAAACCTCGCCTCCAACCGGTCTACTGCCTCTTGTGGAAAGTATTTGGAGTTAAACTCCTCCACAAAATCTCTCCAAGTCAACTCCACCTGACCTCTCCTAGCGACTACACTCGTCCACCACAGATGTGCATCGCCATCAAAGTAATGAACTGCCAAGTCAACTCGGTATCCCTCTGGATACCAACATGACTGGAAGTTCCGCTCCAACCGGGACCTCCACATATTAGCCTCCTCAGGACCGACACCACACAGGAAGAACGTAGTGCCCATCCTCTGCATCTGCTCCATCATCCTATGGTAGGATGGGAGCTCCTCCTCAACCACAACTCTCGGTTGTGCCTCAACTACTGGTGGCACAAGTGGAGCTTGTACCGCTACCCTCTTGGGTAACCGCTCCAACACCACGGTCAACAGATCTACAATACGATCATCCCGGGCCTGAGCATCACCCGCTGCCACACCCGCAGCACCTGCTGGAACTCCATCCTCACCGGCACTCTCACCGGCCGCACCCTCAGACCCCAACGGACCCGTATGCAAATCTCCGCCTTGCTCAACCGTGGCACTATGTGCCTCTCCCAAACCCACCACTGGAACACGACCTCGGCCTCTACCACGGCCACGGCCACGACCTCTAGCTCCTCTAGCCATCTGCACTTTTAAGAGCAGATACTAAAAACCCAAAACAACTCGAACAAAAATCAATAAAACACAACTCACCGTGGAATCACTTGAAGGCTCGGAGAGGATGATTCTAAGACTCTACACTCAAACAGTTTCTAAATCGTCCTAGAACCGTATACGCTCTGATACCAAATTGAAACGAGCGCACTCGATTTTTTTTTTTTAACATTAAAATATTCATAAATATCAATTATCACACATACACGACAATTTCAAATTATACCAATTCAACATTCATTAAGACTCGCTTATTAACATATACCAACAGTTCTAATAACAACCGACACGACCCACGAGTCCTAATCATCCTCCTCCTCATAGTCTTGATTCCACGATCACACTTTATCTTTACCTGCATCAAACACACACAGAGATGCGTAAGTATTTCAACAAATACTTAGTGAGGCAATCCTCCCGTCTACAAGCTATACACACAAACGATTATTATTATTCAACGTATTAAACACGAAATACCGCAAAAAAACCAACCATCTCAAGAAACAACGATCTAGATCCCCATGAGATCACACAGCCTACAATCATGCAAACACATCAAATAACTCAAACCGTTCAGAAGCTTACGGTCCTGCATTCACCTTTAGCCACGCACAGAAATTCCCAAAAACTTCCCGGAATGAATATACTTCAATCCCCAAACGCGTGCCTAACAAATAAACCCAAAACGAAACTTTAAACACAAGAAACAAACACGAAAAACGGCCAAAACGACCAGATCGATCGATCCCACCCGCCGAGACCTCGCCGAACACACCAGATCGATCGATCCCACCTTGCCGTGAACTTAACCGAACGATCGATCCCACCAGGATCGATCATTCCCGACCAGGTCGATCGATCCCGCCTGGATCGATCGATCCTGGCCGGCCGTGAGGTTGCCAGATCGATCGTCTCACCCCTAGATCGATCGATCCAAGCTGGATCGATCGATCTAGCCCAAGAACGATCGATCTCAGTGCTAGACATCAGCGCCGACTTGCAACACTCACACCTGCTTGGCCACGCGATCGAACTCCAACTCCTCAAACACAAACCACCGCCACGGAGTCACGTACAAGCACTCTCCGCAACCACACCGCTCACACTTCGCGGCCACAAACCCCGCCACAACAACACGTCTCCTAACACGTGTCTCCCAACGTCACCACCGTGACTCACACACTCGGTTCCTCTTACCGATATCTCTCGGCAATACCAACCCAACACACAACTACAAAAACAGACTAAGAGGGAAAGAGCGTTACCCAAACTCATGGTGATAGCACAAGCTGCTCTAGAGCCATGAAGCTAGACCGTCACAGCAACCCATTCCTTCACCTCTAGCCTCTCACGCCACAACTCAGCCACCAAGACTCACCTCCTCTCTAGCTCACCACGCCCACACACACAGCCACAAGACTCACAAGCTCAGCCTCACTTGCTCTCCACGCTCACCCATCACCCAAGCTCACCTTCCCCTTTTGCCTCCAACAAAACCAGCCTCACACACTCAAACTCTCCTCCTCTTCACACTCTTTTCTCTAACTCTTTTCTTTCTTTGCAGATGAAGAGAAGTGTCGGCCAAATGAGAAGGAAAGGAAGCTGATTCAGAATAATGGAGAGGGTGGGGGCACTAAGCTAGCTTTGTAGGGAGTAGGTGTGGAAAATAGGTGCAAGCTAGGTGGGTGCAAAAATCTGATTTAATTAGATTAAAAATAATTTGAGGTTTGGTCCCTGAACTTTCCAAAAGTTCCCGAACGGACCTCAAACTTCTCAGTCGATCCCGCACACCCCAACGGAAAAATGCGGCGTAATTTCCCAATTACTCCAAAATTCCCGAAAATATTTTCTAGAGATTCTTCGCATAAATCCCGGTTTTATTTTCTGAAAACTCATTTTCGGAACACGGGTGTTACAGAAAGAATGTTGACGTATCAGAACAACCGAAGAAGAAGGAGAAAAGAAAAAATAGTGGGAAAATATCTCGTTAGAGTGATCAAGAATCTGGAAAGGTCAATCAAGTTGAATCACCAAGTAAGAAACACAAAGGAAAGAATGCCGACGTATCAGACATCGATGATTATGAGAGAAATTTTTCTGTCTCTGGCTTTGTGGGGTTGGTTGAGAAACTCTACACAAGATTTGATTTGATGGAGAACAATATCAGCGGAATAGTTTGAGGCATAGAAAGCAAGGTTGAAGCCAAAATTGATGGAAAGTATGACAATAGAATAACTGATGTTGAAGAGAAAGTTGTGTTGTTGGTGAATGAAATCAAATGGATGAAAGATCGCTTGGGAGCTGCTGAAATAGAAAATTCCATTCTTAAAGATGGCAACTCGAAGATTTTTCAAGATCAAGAGTTCACTAGCCCGGTATGTTGAGTAATGTCCTGCTTTATATAAAAAGTATGCCAGACCATATGTGGCTGACTTATTCAGCTGATCGACTGATTTATCAGTTGTGGCTGACTTATGAAATATGTAATAGCCGATTTATATGTTACTTAGCAGACTTATGAAATATGTTATAGCCGACTTATTATTAATATATGTACCCTTTTATTTACTTTATAGAGATGCGCCGCCATGAGTCATCTGATAAAAGTGCTGCTAAAGTTGTTGATTTGGAGAAAGAATCTATTAGAGATTTTGTTAAAGAAGTGTATAGAAAGAAAATTCAAAAGAAGGACAAGAATCTTGGGAAGAAAGGCACTGAAGAGAAGACAAAAGACAATGTGAATGTTGAGAAGGAAGGGAATGAACTGGTGGAAAAGGACAAGAAAATTGAGAATAAAGGCAATAAAGAGAGTAAAAAGCCAATGTTGATAAAAAAGTGAAAGAAGAGAAGGAGGGAAAAAAAGATGATAAGGCAAAGAACGAAAAGACTGAACAAGCGAATGCAAAAAAAGATGGATTGGGACATGATAGTGATGTGTTTGATATAACCGATCAAGTTCGTGAAGAGGATAACAAGTTGTTGGCTGAATTTGAAGAGAACGATTAAGACATGATTAGGCTAGCCAAACTTTCAAATGCTCTAGATGCCCTGCACACCGGTTTAGTGTGTTTTGATGTGATTGGTCAAAAGAAAAAGTTTCCTCCACCTCCACCGTATGCATATATTGGAAACACTGGATTGACGTGCATGAGGAAGGGAGTGACTCCTTCACCAGCAATATATGATCCTTTGAAACCGGTTGATCCAGTGAAAGTGGCTACACTCACTGAGTATCTCATACCATATGCGTATGTTAAATCATAAATTTTTATCTTTAGAACTTTTCTTTAACTTTCACTAACTATCTCATTTGTTTATTTCATTAGGAACATTCCTCTTAAGGAAAAACTATCTGAAGACATTCAGTTCTACAGGATTCTCATCACTCCGAGAAAGGATTGGCCTACCGACCAATATGGATGGTTGTAAGATTATGTAAGTCAAAGTCATAGCCGAAATATTATTCTATTAAGGCTGATTTATTGATACATTACGGCTGATTTATGGATAAAGTAGGCTGATTTATTGCTTTTTAACGGCTGATTTATTTTCTATCTAATGGCTGATTTATTTCTATCTAACGGCTGATTTATTTCTATCTAATGGTATTTTGTTTGTTACTTACATCACATTTCTGCATTTCTTCGAATGCTCTGGAAAAGGTCTTTGCAAGTTCCATCTCCTTTTTACACTGATCGGATTGCGTTTACTGATCAATGGTCCGTCAGTGTGTGGGTGAAGGATTACGTACAATTTGATTTGAATCCTAAGAACTGGAAATTCCCTCAAACGTATATTGATTTAGCAAACGGTTTGTCCCCTGCCGACATGCCGACACAAAAGAGGTGGCTTTACGATGTTGATCGCCTGTTCTTGGTTCACCACGTAGATGGTTGTCACTGGATCACGCTGGACATTGATTTGGTTAGAGAGAAGATAGATTGTTACGACAGTATCATGGGAGCAGGAACACCCGAACAAGACAAGAAAATTCTTGATAAATGTAGAGTGTTCACACGCATGATACCTTAGTTTGCTTTTCTATGATTGACACGTGGTTTCGCGAGAGAATGACATCTGCCCATTTTTTTAAAAAAAACTTCTAATTTTATATATCTTATTAACTTCATGAGAGAATGACACATGTCATTACCTTTATTTTATCGTAAAACAAAAAAAAATCAAAATCGCCTTTTTTTTCTCTTGATTTTGAAACTGAACAGAAACGTTTCAGTTCACCTTCTCTCTTATGTCCTAATATAATTTCGAAGGTCAATGGACTCACTAAAGGATCTTCTTCTTTGACGCTTTGGTTTTAAAACCATCGCTATTTTTATATATTATAAAAGATGAGTGTCATGAGTTGTATTATCGACACGTGTCCTCTTACGAAAAGTTATGTCTCTTAGGTTTAGACAATAATTTAGTTCAATGTATACACAAAAGTTAGAGATATTCAATGCACCGTATATTTAGTTCAATGTATACACAAACCTTAGAGATATTCAATGTATCATATATTTGGTTCAATGTATATACGGTTATATAAACTCCAAAAGTCACAACTTCTCAATTTCCAAATGTATTGTAGCAAAAGATACTCTTTATTTCTTAAAATATTTATGGATATTTTCTATTTAATAATAATTGTATATTCTAATATAAACATATGAAGTTTTCTTAAAAGGAAAAAAAATTGATTCTTCTCATAATTTTTTTTTCTTTCCTCAAAAACTAATTTTCTAAATAAACTTTTCTCCATCGTTTTTTTCTACATCGTTCATCTGTCGGCGTCGACTCCGGCGTTGGCCATATTCTTTCTAATTATAGGTTTCATTTAAATAAAAACTTCAATATTTCAATATTTGGATATGTAAAAAAATTGAAAAGACACGAATCTCACGACTGTATCTTCATATGTTTTTGATGAATTTTATTAATTTCCATAATCATTGTTAAGCGTCAGTACTTTAGCTATAGTTATATGTTCCACAAATTTTAACTCTATCGTATGATTGACATGTGTTGTCCTTTTTTGTAAGAAAATAAAACCAAAAGTTGCAATTTTGTATTAGTGTTTTTGTATCTTCATATGTTTTTGATGAATTTTATTAATTTTCATATGTTTTAGCCGGCATATGAACGTTGCCAGGAAAAAACGATGGAAATAAGTTTATTTGGAAGATTAGTTTTTGAGAAAATAAAAACAATTGTGAGAAGAAATCAATTTTTTTTTTCTTTTAAGAAAACTTCATATGTTTATATTAAAATATAAAATTATTATTTAATAGAAAATATCCATAAATATTTTAAGAAATAAAGATTATTTTTTGCTACCATACATTTAGAAATTGAGAAGTTGCAACGTTTTGGAATTTATATAACTGTATATACATTGAACCAAATATACAATGCATTGAATATCTCTAATGTTTGTGTATACATTGAACCAGATATACGATGCATTGAATATCTCTAATGTTTGTGTATACATTGAATCAAATATACGATGCATTGAATATCTCTAAGGTTTATGTAAACATTGAACCAAATCATTGTCTAAACCTAGGAGACATAACCTTTCGTTTTGTTTGTTTTAAAAAAAAGAACACGTGTCGATCATACAACCCATGACACTCATCTTTTATAACATCTGTTCTAGGGTTTAAAAGGAGTCATCCACTTTGTCAATTGCAGTTAAGCCATTTCAAAAAAGTTTATGGTATATCAATCATGGTGGTTGTACTTTCTTCATCTCAGATTACACCAATTGTTATAGTGATGAGATGCCAGTGAAATGGTGATGGTAACAAAGGCGAGGGCATGCAAAGACAGATAGACAAGCCAATGATGGTGAGAAAAATGAGGGATCATTCAATCATGAAGTATATTTTGGTTAATTAGCAAATTCTATAAAAGTGATAGAAAATGACAAATTTGAACAAATGGAAAATCCATAAATACAAGATACTTGCCCTCATAGTTCATATTCACATTGACGTATGTCTAAACTGTATTTTTCATGGGTATAAATAAGTCTTAACAATCATGATCGCTTTTGGAACATATTGTTCCGAATTGGTGAAAATAGTGTTAACCCCGGTTTTGTGATGAGTGTTATATTATTGTATGATTTACACGTGTCTTCTTTTTTTTGTAGAAAAAAAAACAAAAGTTACGTTTATTGGGCTTACACAATGTTTTGATTTAGTGTATAAAATCCACAAACCTATAAAGATATTCAATGCACCATCAACATTTAGTTCATTGTATATACAGCTATATAAACTCAAAAACGTCATAACTTCTCAATTTCTAAATTTATGGTATCAAAAGATACACTCTATTTCTCAAAAAAAAAATGGGTGGATAATTTCTATCAAATAATAATATTCTACTATAATAGAAACATTTGGAGTTTTCTGGAAAAAAAAAATTGTTTCTTCTTACAACCATTTTTCTTCTCTCCAAAGGCAATCTTCCAAATCAACTTTTCTCTTACGTTTTTTCTTCAATGTTCACCAGCCGGCATCAACTCCATTATTGTCGATACTCTTTCTATTTATACTTTACTTAATTTAGGTTTCATTTAAATAAAAACTTCAATATTTGGGGATATAAAATTGAAAAGGCATAAGTCTCGCGATTGTATTTTCTTCTTCGCTAGAAGGAATTTTATTCATCTTTATAATTATTGTTAAGCACCAGTACTTTAACGGTGGTTTTGGGTTTTCGAAATTTTTTTACTCTATTGTCTAACTTGACCACATTCAATGATTGTGAAATCCTGAAAATTCTTAAAAACTACTCTCTCCGTTTCATAATATAAGTCGTTTTAGAAGTTTTGTTGTGTTTCAAAATATAAGACGTTCTCATAATTCTATGTATCTTTTTTACTTTATCGAATTTTGTACGACTAATAATGCTTTGCAGTTTTTTTTTTTAATTAGTTGAATTTTTTTTATATATATTAAGTAATACTTTTTAAAAGTAAAAGTAATTTCTTAATATGCGTGTTTAAAATCAAAACGACTTATATTTAAAACGGAAAGAGTAATAAAAATTTATTACCCGCGCGTATGTATTGCTGTAGTATGTAAAAGAGAATATGTCCATATCTTATTCCCGAATATTCTATCTCATTCAAATTGATTTGATTTCCTAAATTATAGGATTCGATTGTATCTTAATTGTGTATATAATCTCTGTAATCGATGAATACAATTCAAGGAAATTCAATCCTCTTTAGCCTTTACGCTTCTGAACCTATTGCTTCTCCTTCAAATCTCTTCCTTCTTTTTTCTCTTCTGATCTCTTCTTTTATTATGAAGCTCTTCCTCTATATATTCAAATCATAGAAACCCTAACAAGTTTAGCAATTCAGTTAATTTGGGCTCTAACTAACCCCATTCCTCTCTATCCGCTAATTACGAAAGAGTAATCGCTCCACTGCTTCAAACCTATACGTTTTGTATTTATTGGTACTGTTCAGAATCTCTACCTCTTCCACAATCTTTTTTTCCCCCAAATTTCTATATGATTTATCACCAGTTCTATCTCTCTTTACTTTTTTTTTTTTTTTTTTTTTTATAAAGTAATATCTCTCTTTACTTTCATACTCTTATGCAGATTATTAACATCCGTAGTATTCCTATTCGGTGTACACTTCTCAGTCACGAAACGAAGAACTCGATGATTCCGCTTTATATTACCGAAGAAGATGTGATTCTTTTGTCGGAACTTTACTGCGACCATCGTACATACAAAAGTATTGTGATTAATTATTTTGGATTTTTACATTTCTGGCTTAGATCGTACTGGGTTTAATCGTATTTGTAGTTCGCAATTGGAGATTCGAAAATCCGGGTTTCATGTATTCGTTTCGGTTATATATTCGTCTAAAAAAAAAATGGTGTATGATTTGGTATTTTGATTTTTTTGTTTGAATTGAGAAGTTTTAGAGATGATTGCGGAGAAACCCATCTGGGTTAAGCATATATTCTCCATTTATGTTCAACCTAATGGAGAAAGGTTTGCTATTGCGGTGGTGACCACCAGGTTTTTAATTTCGTCTTCTTCTTCTTCTATTGCTTATGTTTCTGAAAATGGGTTAATGTTTTGTAGTTTTGTTTGATTGCTACCACAAATTCATGTGTTTTGTATAATAAGTTGCTAAGAATCTTTCTTTTTAGCTTCTAGATGGTTTTCTTTGATTGTTGTTGTCTTCTTTGAATTGACATTTGATGCTTTGGTGGCAACTTTGCTGTAAATGGTGTAACAAATTGATACTCTAAGATTCTATTACAAGAGGTAAATTTTGCAAGAGTGGTGTACATGGCGTACGCATCTTTGTTCATTGTTTGAATTTGGTGTTACCCTCTTTGAGCTTTGAGAACATACATCCTACATTATGAATTGTGGATCTACTTTAGTTGAAATTAGTAAAACTGTGGGTTGCTACGCCAGCACGGAGTCCACTTTTTTGACCAAGATTTTTTGGTTTTAGCATTTGGACCATGTCCCTGACTGAAACGGGTTGGGTTTTTTTAGTTGATTATTGATTAAATAAGTTAGAAGTGGTTTTCAAACTGTTAAAATATGGATTGAAGGAATAATACTGCTGAGTACTTAAAACTGTTCTTGCTTACATTTTGTGCAATTTAAACTGTTAGCAGTGGTTTTCCGCTGTTTAAACTTTGACTAAGACATCCCCTCATCAAAACATGTTCCTTCTCTATGCTCTCCCAATGCGTAGTTGAACCAAGAGGTTAAAAAAACAAAAAACTATACTTTATTTCCATTATTTCTTCAAAGATGAGAGCTAAAGAGTTAGATTTATTGTAAACTTTAGGAGCATTGTGTCGGTACACTGGTGGAAATGATATTAAATCAAGTGTTGCCTTTTGTTTTCCATGCAGTTTATATTTATCGGGTTTTTTTCTTTTTGTTTATCCTGAGCTCACTCGCTACTATAAATGCAGGAGTTTAGAGACCTCTAATCGTCCTCCAATCGTCTTCCAATACACAAAAGAAATGCTTATGCTACTTCTGATCTCAGTAGCAGTGTAGCACATCATCCCGCTCTTCGAGTTCTGTCTCAGGTTTCGAAACTGATTATTATATTTTCTTAATACATTGTCTTCAACTTCAGGTTATAACGTCTCTTTTGTTTGCTCACTCTACTTTATATGTTGCCTTGAATGGTTTTTGCTGCCTCCAATTAGATACGTTGGCCTCTCATCAACAGGAATAACATATAAATTTTGTTCAGCTTAAGCTTCTTTTTGTGGTAGTTTTCAAAGTGGTTCAAGCAATTTTGACATCTACAAGGATAGGAATTTCAGAGAATGAAAGAATTGTTACAAAAGTCAAAAGACACTTTCATATGAATGGATCCCATCATCATACTCCACTATTATCCTTCTTTTACAATAATTATTGTATATTTTTACTCTATATAAAGAGTGTATTGTGAGAGTTGTAATCAAGACAAGAACATCATTTTCTACAACATTCATTCTTCACAAAACAAAGTGTTGCAATTCTAGCTCTCTCTCATATCATCATTATTTACAACAAAGGTCAATATTCTTTTTATTACATATGATTCATACATATATATATATATATATATATATATATATATATATATTTATATATACTTATTTATAATATAATTATAACACGTTATCAGCACGATCACTCTATCACACTTATATATTTATCTATAATTATTATAGTTGGAGCGCGGCTCTGCCGCCCCATATTTTAATTTAATGTGATTATGTCGCCTCATGTTTTAATTTATCGTTTTACTGGAGCGGGGCTCTGCCGTCCCATGTTTCAATTTAATGTTTTATCGGAGCGCGGCTCAGCCGCCCCATGTATTAATTTATTTAATACTTTTATAATGGATGCTTAACGCACCATAATTTATTATTATTACGATGGATGACTTTGTCACCATAATTTATTTATTGTTTATTATTTATTATTTTTAATATGGATGATTTTAATCACCATAATTTATTGTTTACTGTTTTTAATATGGATGATTGTAATCACCATAATTTATTGTTTACTGTTTTTAATATGGAAGATTTTAATCACCATAATTTAATGTTTACTGTTTTTAATATGGATGATTTTAATCACCATAATTTATTGTTTACTATTTTTAATATGGATGATTTTAATCACCATAATTTATTGTTTACTGTTTTTAATATGGATGATTTAATCACCATAATTTATTGTTTACTGTTTTTAATATGGATGATTTTAATCACCATAATTTATTGTTTATTGTTTTTTTTTTAATATGAATGATATTAGTCACCATAATTTATTTAATGTTTATTATTTATCATTTTAACGTTGATGATTTTAATCACCATAATTTATTTGATTATTTTTGATGCTTAATATGAATGATTTATTCAATATATTATTATCATTTTACTATTAATCCTTTTATCCTTTTATATTTTGATATCCAATTTCATAAATTATATTTGATCTTTAAAATTATATATTTTATATTAATCATTACTTTAATCTTTAAATTCTAACGGTCACAAAAAAAAAAAAAAAATTCAAAATTTATAACGCCTAGTGAACAGTAATTTTTATCTATATATACTATTATATTTCACTCATTTTTCATCACTTCAAAATCTTCACCTCTCTCTAATCCTCTCTAAAATCGCTTATTTTTCATAAGAGAAATGGTTCATCCGCTTTTAGTTTTTGTAATAGGTTTCATAATTGTTTCTATTTACGGTTTATTTTTTGGAGATTTTACTCCTGAAGAATTTTTGTTGGTTATTATTTTACTTTTTTTATGCACTTGTACTTCTTGTAATCGCGCTCTTTATTCCTGAGCCTCCCATGTTTAAATAAAATAATTTTTCTAATTATGTTCTTTGTGATTTCATTTTAAAAAAAAAAAAACAAAAATTGCTAATATCGAGAAGCTCCAATTCCCGCCTCTAGACATCACTGGAGCCAACTATATATCGTGGACCACCAACGTCGAGTTACATTTAGAATCTCTTGGGTTAACATAGACCATTAAAGAGAATAATAAGACGACAAGCCAAGAAAAGGCTAAGTCGGTGATCTTTCTCAGGAGACACCTCGACGAAAGTGTCATATATGATTATGCACACATGAGAGATCCCCAAGAGCTCTGGAAGTCCCTAAAAGATCGATTTGATCATCAACGGGATATCACTCTTCCACTTGCTCGAGATGAATGGCAAAGTCTAAGATTTCAAGACTTTGACAAGGTGATGAACTACAATTCCGCCATGTTAGGGATTGTGACAAAATTGAGATATTGCGGTGAAACCATCACCGAGTCTCAGATGCTTGAGAAGACATACACTACGTTTCACAAAAACCACATTACTCTGCAACAGCAATATAGGTTGCGCGAGTATACCAAATTTTCAGATTTGATTGTGGCGCTTTTAATAACGGAAAAAAACAACGAGCTCCTTATCAAAAATCATATGGCTCGACCCACTGGTTCCAAGGCACTTCCTAAAGTGAATGCATTGGATTTCAAAAATCCGATGAGGGGAAATAAAACCTTTCGGGGACGTGGCCGCCGAAACTATCGCGGGCGTGGGAGAAATTACAACCCACATAACAGAAACCCGTACAAGTGGAATCGCTCTGACCAAGCTCCAAAGGGGAAAGAAATTCAAGTGAGTATCCCCCAGAAACGTGAAAGTGCTTGCTTCAGATGCGGCACTAAAGGACATTGGTCTCAGGTATGTCGAACTCCTGCACACCTTTGCGTTTTGTACAAGGAGTCTGCCAAAAGCAAAGGAAAAGGAAAGGAAGTGAACCTCGTGGAACACTCTAAGGATACAACTCACCTTGATGCATCAGACTTTGTCAATGATCTAGACGAGACCACCCTCGCGGAAAACTGAAATGCCTATTATGTGATGTTTGAATTTCCTATGATCAAGTTATGAAGAAATTGTTTTTGTTTTAAATGTTTTAAATAATGATGTTTGTGTTATCTAACATGTATTGTGTGACTTTCCCTTTCATGAATAAATATATTATATCATTATTAATTGGTTATGTTTATTTCAGAAATGGATCATAATACGAACGGATCGACATCCAAGAAAAATCTTGGAGATATATGCATACCAGATAGTGGAACAACACACACTATCCTGAAACACAAAAAATATTTCTCGGATATTAAACCGACAAAAATCACAGTCAACACAATCTCGGGTCCTGCATACCTTATTGAAGGGACTGGTAAAGCAAATTTTATGTTACCTAATGGGACAAGGTTCTCAATTAGCAATGCATTATTTTCTCCGAATTCTAAAAGGAATTTGTTGAGTTTTAAAGATATATACCTTCAAGGATTTGATACTCAATCTGTAACTGAGGATGGAAAGAAGTATATGTATATAACTTATGAAAAATCGGGGAAAAATATTGTATTGGAAAAACTACCAAGCCTCCCTTCTGGCTTGCACCATACATACATAAATGAAATAGAATCACATCTTGTGATCAAGAAAGGTGGTGATAACTTTATATTATGGCATGATCGTCTTGGTCACCCAGGCACCACAATGATGCGAAAAATTATGGAGAGTTCACATGGACATTCACTGAAAATCCAAGAGATTTATCAGGGAAATAAAATGACATGTGTTGCATGTTCTCTGGGTAAACTCATCATAAGGCCATCACCAACCAAAATTGATAAAGAGTTACCAAAGTTCCTTGAAAGAATTCAAGGCGATATTTGTGGACCTATACACCCACCATGTGGACCATTCTATTATTTTATGGTAATGATAGACGCGTCTAGTAGATGGTCACATGTTTGTTTGTTATCATCTGGAAATGTGGCATTTGCGAGATTTCTAACTCAGATAATCAAACTAAGAGCTCAATTTCCTAATTATCCAATTAAAGGAGTTAGACTAGATAACGCCGGTGAGTTCACATCTCAAGCATTCAATGATTATTGCATGGTAACAAGAATAAATGTTGAACATCCTGTGGCACATGTTCATACCCAAAATGGTTTAGCTGAATCATTAATCAAACGCCTGCAGTTGATTGCGAGACCATTGATTATGAGATCGAAACTTGCAACCTCAGTATGGGGACACACTATCCTGCATGCAAAAGCGCTAATTCATATAAGGTCAAATGCATATCATAAGTACTCCCCATTACAGTTGGCTTTTGGTCGAGAACCAAATATCTCTCATTTAAAAATCTTTGGTTGTGCCGTATACGTGCCTATTGCACCTCCACAACGCACTAAGATGGGACCACAAAAAAGATTGGGAATATTTGTTGGTTGTGATTCCCCATCAATTATAAGGTACTTAGAACCTCAAACTGGTGATGTATTTACGGCACGTTTTGCCGATTGTCATTTTGATGAAAAAGAATTTCCGGTTCTAGGGGAAGAAAATAAAATGGTAAATAAGGATATAAAATGGTGTGTTCCATCACTACTACACCTTGATCCCCCTACGAAGCAATCAGAACTAGAAGTTCGGAGAATTATGCATTTGCAGAGTATAGCAAATCAATTACCATATGCATTTGCAGATACTAAGGCAGTAACTAAGTCTCATATACCAGCTGCAAATGCCCCTGCTCGAATTGAAATTCCACAGGAACGTGAAAAAGCATGTGATACACGAGAATCCCAAACACGCTTAAAGCGTGGTAGAGAATGGGTTCTAAAGACAAAAATCCTAGAAAAAGAAATCAAGTTGAAGAATATGATGTTCCCATGGTAACAGAAAATGTTGATAGAGAAATGGATCATGATTCTGACAAAAATATGGAACATCTTGAATCTGAAAAAAAATCATGAGATTTCCATCAACTACATCCAAAGTGGAAAATATGGAATCGACACAAAATGGATGACATTGATGAGGTTTTCTCATATCTGGTTTCAAAAGAAATAAGTGAAGAATATGAAGATCCAGAACCAAAGTCAGTATATGAATGTCAGAAGAGACATGATTGGATAAAATGGAAAAATGCAATACAAGTTGAGCTGGATTCACTCAACAAAAGAAACGTATTTGGACCTATAGTACTTACACCTAAAAGTGTGAAATCCGTTGGCCACAAGTGGGTTTTTGTCCGAAAACGTAATGAGAAAAACGAAATTATAAAGTATAAAGCCCGTCTTGTGGCCCAAGGCTTTTCCCAAAGGCCCGGAATTGATTACGAAGAGACATATTCCCCTGTTATGGACGCAATCACATTCAGATTTCTAATGAGCCTTGCAGCTAATGAAAATCTAGAGATGCGTCTAATGGATGTCGTTACAGCTTATTTATACGGGTCATTAGATACTGATATCTATATGAGAATCCCCGTTGGATTCAAGATGCCAGAAGCATTAAAATCCAAACGTAAAGAGTTATGTGCTATAAAATTGCAAAGATCATTATATGGATTAAAACAATCTGGATGAATGTGATATAACCGTCTCAGTGAACATTTAGAAAAAGAAGGATATGTGAACAATCCTTTATGTCCATGTGTTTTTATAAAAAGAACAGCCTCCAGATTTGTAATTATCGCTGTATACGTTGATGATCTAAACATCATTGGAACTCAAGATGAAATACAGAAAGCAACAAACTATTTAAAAGGAGAATTTGAGATGAAAGATGTCGGATATACAAAGTTTTGTCTTGGTTTACAAATTGAACATTCTCACAAGGGAATATTTGTACACCAATCTACATACAGTAAAAGAGTGTTAAAACGATTCAATATGGATAAAGCAAATCCTCTGAGTACACCGATGGTTGTAAGATCACTTAATGTTGAAAATGATCCTTTCCGGCCATATGAAGAAAGCGAAGAGATACTCGGTCCAGAAGTACCGTATCTAAGTGCAATTGGTGCCCTGATGTACCTTGCAAATTGCACTCGACCCGACATATCATTTCCTGTCAATCTCTTAGCAAGATTCAGTTCATCCCCTTCTCAAAGACATTGGAACGGAATCAAATATGTATTTCGCTACCTTCAAGGAACTATTGATTTGGGGTTATTTTATCCTAAAAACTCAGCAGGCCAAATGGTTGGTTTTGCTGATGCGGGATATTTATCAGATCCTCACAAAGCTAGATCACAAGCTGGGTATGTTTTTACAATTGGAGGCACCGCTATATCTTGGCGTTCTCAAAAGCAAACACTTGTAGCCACCTCCTCAAATCATGCCGAGTTAATTGCACTCCATGAGGCTAGTAGAGAATGTGTATGGCTAAGATCAATAAGCCGACATATTCAATCAAGTAGTGGAATCCGCGTGAACACAGATCCAACTATCTTATACGAAGATAATGCTGCTTGCGTTGCCCAGACAAAGGAAGGATACATCAAAAGTGACAGAACCAAACATATCCCTCCGAATTTTTTTTCTTATATTCAAGAGCTTGAGAAAAACAAAAAAATTGAAGTAAAATATGTACGATCATCTGACAATGCTGCAGATCTCTTCACAAAGTCATTACCCACTTCAATCTTCAGAAAACATATCCACAATATTGGAATGCATCATCAACGAGACATATAGAATGCCATCATAGTTGTTCGAGGGGGAGTGTGCGCCGTTGCACTCTTTTTACCTTATTATTGTTTTTCCCACTGGGTTTCCTGTAAAAGGTTTTTAACGAGACAATGAAGAACACAACACAAGAGATATAAATGACAATGAGATCCAAGGGGGAGTGTTACAAAAGTCAAAGACACTTTCATATGAATGGATCCCATCATCATACTCCACTATTATCTTTCTTTTACAATAATTATTGTATATTTTCACTCTTTATAAAGAGTGTATTGTGAGAGTTGTAATCAAGAGAAGAACATCATTTTCTACAACATTCATTCTCCACAAAACAAAGTGTTGCAATTCTAGCTCTCTCTCATATCATCATTATTTACAACAAAAGTCAATATTCTTTTTATTACATATGATTCATATATATATATATATATATATATATATATATATATTCATATATACTTATTTATAATATAATTATAACAAGAATGACATTTTAGTTTTTATTATGACAGGTAGTTTTGGTTTTACAATGATCTGATTTAAAGATATATCTGGGACTTTTATACATTTTATGTTTGGAATTGGCTTTTCCTCTATAAGCTCTCCCTCATATTATATTACTTTGATATGCAGGGTGGACATTTCTCTGGTATATACATGAAGGTTTAACTGAAGCCGCTGAAGTGGGTTAAAATTCCAAAAAGTAGGCCAGGGCAAAAGTAACTGAACCCGAAGATCCGACCCGAACCGACCCGAAAAACCTAAACCCGAACCCGAACCGAAATTTAAAAATATCCAAACAGTACCTAAATTTCTTTATCCGAAAAACCAAACCCGAACCCGAACCGAACCGAAAACCGAATGGGTACCCGAAATACTCAAAATATAATATATATATATATATATATATATATATATATACAAATATTAATTATATTTAGATTTGATATAACATAATTATCTAAAATTACATATATAAATCTAACTATATCAATTATTTTAAGTTTAAAATAATTGAACCTAACTATCTAAAATTATTTAAAATTACATATATAAACTTAACTATATCAATTATTTTAAGTTTAAAAAATTATAAGAAAGTTTTTAATTATATTTTTAAAAAATTAACCAAACTTTATTCAAATTTAATTTTTTTTTTAACTCTTTTTTAATATTTCGGGTACCCGAACCCGGATAGATCCGAACCGAACCCGATCCCGAAAATAAGAAATATCTGAAAAGTACTTCTAGCCATAAACCCGAAGACCCGAAGACCCGACCCGAACCCGAATGCCCATGCCTACCAAAAAGCAATGGTGAAGGCAAAGAAGAAAGTTATGGTTCTGAAATATTGGGGTGTTCTAACACACGCTGGTAGAGTCCTGTTGCTAAGTGGAGGTATCTTATGGTTGCCTATCAACAAAAGTCAATTTTTTTTAATTTTTTTAAAACCTTTTTGACATAATTCAATAAAAGTTACAAATAAGAAAAATAATTAACAACACTTTAAAATTTTAAAGACAGAAAAATCTTTTTTTTTTTAAATAAACAATACACCCACGCTACACACTACGAGCAGGTTTTTTTCAAAGTGCAATAGTACTCTCCCACTGCTTGCCACATTGACACACCGGAGGCCAACATCTGTCCCTTACATCGTTTATTTAATCTTAAGCTAAACTACCAGCAAAAGAAGTATCTTTTTGTGCTCCTGATCGTTTTGATTGCGATTCTTGCCTTTACCGTACTAGCGTAAGTCTCATTGTCCTAAAGGTTATTAACGAAAAAAGCATCATTGAATCATTGAAGATCTCCTTGAAGAATTCTCATGCATTGTTCTCTTTTATGGGATTTATTACAGGTTCATTGTAACAAACAACGGGTCCGGACATACTAATCCTGGTTTAAGGTGAGTTTATTCTCTTCCTCCATGGTCACATACCTAATTCTGATGTATACGCATTTTCAACCCAAACTCAACTCCCCCCCCCCCCCTTTTTTTGTTTTCTCTATGAAACCTATTTTATAGATAGCAAGCTCAAACTCTATAAATGGAGAAAATGTTCAACAAGGGAGATAACAAGGCTATAAAAAGCCAAAGAAACTGCTGTTATATTAGTCAAGCGGAAACATCTTTAGACTTTAGAAGTGGAAGCACATCTTCAGAGTCATAGATCACATTAGGTGATCAAATTTCCATAGAGAAAGCACTAACAAGAGCAGAATCCACTTACATAGGATTGGCTACAAGATCAAACGCGACTAACATCTGCTTCTTGAGCCTACGAAGAGAAGACCATACATTACCTCTTTATCATCCCACTTCGTACTGTGTAATTCAATTGGGCCTATCCTCACAGCCACCATGAACCATTTAGACGCATATTGGGGAGGAGATAGATGGTATAGCAAAGCCATGGGGTTCACCATCTTTAAGGGGATATCTTGAGTTGAGCCAAATATGACAATTGTAGACCACTTTACCAACATATCAATATCTTGAAGTACTAAACGACGATATGCATCTAATGTGATTTACGTCTTGGTAGCTCACCCATCTAGGGAATGGGGACACATTCCGAAACAGCGAGTGGTAATTGAATTGGCTGAATAGAAGAGGAGAATCAAACTTTCAATGGAGAAGGTGTTAATGGACGTGGAGCAGCGAGAGTTGAGCCGGCCCAACGAGCAAAGGAGGCGGAGGGTCGGGGGTTCAGGGGGTTTGGAGTCCGGTGGGCTGCCAGACGTCATCATCAGACAAGAATGATGACCGGCGAAAGAGGTGCTCGCGAAGAAGAAAGGAGTATTAGGTTTTAAGCGAGAGATAGATTTTACTTTGTTTTTACTTTAGTTTTCCAAACTCAACTCCTCTAAGATATCTAATTTTACCAACATTAGTTCGGTCTATATAATATTATAATTTTTATATTATTTTAATCTTATTATAGAGCATAATATATGTGTTTATAAAAATCCCACATGTCATATATATATTTACTTAGAAAAATGTATCAATACTAAATTATGCTATTCCAATACTTTTAACATTCAAAAGTTCAAGTATCAAATAAAAATTCAAAACAAATCTACAATGAAAAAGAAGCATAGTGCGGATATTAACCTAGTATATATAATGGAAGAGTTCTCTCTCCATCGAAGGTGTCCACATTATCATTTTAGTCATCCAATACAAATAAAACATGTCATCAAATAATATTTTTATGTTTTTATTAAGAATTAATTACATTGTAAAAACAAAAAAATTTATTAGCATTACTTAAATATAGTAGTTAATGATTATTAAAAGATTTAACAATAAAAACAATAAAAAAAGTGAAAGTAAAAAAAAAAAAGTCTTTAAATGATTATAAAGAAAAAACTTTGTAACTATATATTTTATTTTTTTATTAACATAATATAATGGGGGGTGATGAACACCAAAATAAGTTAAATAAAATTAAAATTTATATAAACGATATTACAATATTAAAGTAATGAAATACCAAATAATGAAAAATTATAAATAGCCACAACCACTACAATTAAATGATTTAATATATAACGTAGAGATATTTGCCTATAATGACTTATATTTTAATGAATATAACTAGAATGACCTCATTTTAGAAGAGGTAAGTAAAAGATGAGTAAAAGACATCATAATCCATCTTTTTTAACATAATAACAAAAATGCCATTATAATTTAAAAAAAAAAAAAAAAATTTTAAAAAAAACTATTAAATTTTTTTTAATCATCGGCAGATGTAGCTGCGTCTCTCTCCCGAACAGGGCCATATTAAAAAAAATTTGAAATTTAAAAAAATGAAAAAAAATATTAAAATCTAAACTAATTCAAAAATATCTTATTTAAAAATAAAAATTATTAACATCATTAAAAAATATCTTACATAATTCATAAATAAAAAATAAACATTAAAAATATATTATTCAATAATAATTAAAAATAAATAAATTATTTAAATATTTTAAAAATACTTCAAAAATATTTTAAAAATAATTTATTAACATAATCTTTTCTAAAAAAATCTTATTCAATAATAATCTAACAAAATTCAGAAATCTAGTATAATTCAAAAATATCTTATCCAAAAATATTACAATAAATCTACGATAATGATTATCATAAGTCTGCGCTAACGATTACAATAAGTTTTCGATGTGACAATTGCTACATTTGAAAATAAGTTAGTCATGACATTAAACAAATATGCGGTAACTATGTTTGTTTAATAACTCTGCAGTAAAGAAAAATAACTCGACAACTAGAAATAAGTCTATCATGACATTAAATAAGTATGTGGTAACTAATTTTGTTTAATAACTCTGTAGTTGGAAATACGTCTGTCATGACGTAAACAAAGCTTCGGTAACTAAGTGTGTTTAATAACTCTGCGGTAAAGAAAAATAACTCTCGAGAAATGAAAATAAGTCTGTCATGATGTAACAAATCTGCAGTAACTATGTTTATTTAATAACTTTGCGACAAAAGAAAATAACTCAGCGGCAACTGGAAATAAGTCTACCGTGATGGTAAACAAGTATGCGGTAACTAAGCTTGTTTAATAACTCTGCGGTAAAATAAAATAACTCTTCAACTGGAAATAAGTCTGTCATGACAACCTTGCGGTAACTGAGTTAGTCAAATAACTTTGCCGTAAAGAAAAATAACTCTGCAAGGAAAATAAGTATGCTATGACGTTAAATAAGTTTGCGGTAATTAAGTTAGTCAAATAACTCTGCGGTAAATGAAAATAACTCCGCAGCTGCAAATAAATCTATGGTGACGTTAAATAAGTATGAGGTAACTAAATTTGTTTAATATATCTGCGGTAAAGAAAAATAAGTTTGTGAGAAAATAAGTCTGCCATAACAGAGACGGAATGACATTTTCGTAAATATCAGAGACGCTGAAATCATTTCATTAATGACATTTTTGTGATTGCGTTTTTTCCTTTCAAAGGTTTCAAGGGTATTTTAGTATTTTTAAAAAGCAAAAAACAGTGTAGCAATTAACAAAGAATATGAGTCATTCTAGTTATTAATGCACTTTTATATGTCATTCTAGTAATCCCCCTATAATGTAAAGTAAAACAATAATAAGAAAAATGTAATATACTTATAATATATGTAACCAACCACCGTCCATAGTCGCTTTTGTCATAACAAAATCCTTGTAAAATTCTCAAATGTGGAGAAGCAGATAAAAGAAACAGTAGATCATGAAGACAGCCCTAAGAGATCACAAAAAAATGGAAAAGGTAAAAGTACCCTGCTCATAACCATAACCTTATGGCTATGGTTTGTTTGTGGAAACCCTCTTTTTTTTTTAGTTAAAGATTCATTTTTTATATAAACATCGAGAGTCCATAAAAATTACAAATTAATCAAATGAGCACTGATTTCTTCTAATTTCAGTGGTTTATGAGAACTACAAGAAAAAAGAAAAAGAAGAAAAGAAGAAGACGACAAAATAGTTTGACAATGAATCACGATTAGATGATGGAGCAATAGTGCGAGATCAGTATGAATCGGATTTAGTACTTGCGTGGGAAAAGAGTCGTCTTCCATGGATGGTTGGAAACATGTCCCAATTTACTCAAAAAATTAGTTATATACGAGGTTTACAGAATTTATGTTTTACTGCTTATCTATTATAGCTATATTGATTTCTTTGGATATAATTCTTTCAGGTACAAAGAATCTAAACAGTGATAACTTGCGACCCAAGAACTTGGAAGTTTGTAGTAAATACTACTTTGGATATGTTCAAAAAGTATTGGATCGTTGAGGTTTCAAACATAAGTAATTAGTATGCTTTGCTTTGTTTTTTCTCCCCACTGATTGTATACTGACTTTGTAATATTATTTGGGTTGTTCAATATTCTAACCCTTTACTTTTCTATTTGTTAACAAAATAATATAAAATATTCTAACCCTTGCATATGCGTACTAAGTGTAAGATTGCACTATATAATTATTGGTTTTAGCAATCTTCGAATTCGAAGAGAAACTTTATTGAATTTTGCTAATGATGTTTATTCTAATGGAAAATAAGGGAGCGAAATTAAAAGTTTAAAATAAAAAATTATGACTCTAAAGCTGCGCCTGGAGGTCAACTATCGTGTTCTCAAAGCGAATATGACGGTGGAATGATAGTGGTTGAGAGGATGGGAAAGATGGCCAACCGTTTTATTGTTATCTACTTTTAAGGCCTGTTCACTTCTAAATAGTCTATTTAAATTGTTTCTTTGATTTCCTCTCAACGTCTTTTGGCTCATCTGATATATAAACATAACAATTGCAGCTTCATGTAATGTATACTTGTATATAATTGCACGTTTAAGCCTTAAATGCTAGCAACTTTTGCAAGGGTGAACAAGTACGAACTGATTATGGAGAGTTAAGAAAGGATGAGACACACTGCCTGTGAGCTCACTAAATTCTTTTAGAAAACCGTTTCAAACAAATTTTAATATAACCTTTATAATGTTTATAAAAGTGCAATGGAGAAGTTTTCAATTTAATTTCAGAGATTTTGATTGCGTCAAGTGCAGTTTATTCTGCAAAACTACAGATTCAAGTAGTTTTATAAATCATTAGTGAGATAACAGCTTGACTTTCTCGGAACTAAATAATATTTGATTAAGGGGGGCTTATTCAATTATGAGTTATATAGAGTTTTAGTGACTATAAAATTTTGAGAATTTTGTTAACTCATGCATACTATAGAGTATATGTAAATATTTTATCAAAGATTTTTCAATATCCTCAAAGATTTTAAAAATATATTATAATAGAGTTTTGGTAACTTTGTAATTAAAAATACACAATGACGCATAGTGATGGTTCCTACAAGCTGATGTTAACCGGATTCAGAACAAGTTGTGCAGTTACAAAGAAAGAAAATATTATCTGATTACTAGATAAAAAATCATGATCAAAATAAAGGTACGTAATGTTTTGATAAACCAAACCAATATGTTCTTGATCAATATCTGATTAATAGACAAACTAATCATCAAAATACATGTGCGTAATGTTTTGATAAACCAAATCAATTTTCTTGATTAGAATTAGTTACTGAAATTCATACACTAGTTGATGGAACAGAGAAAGAAGAAGGATGATTTTTTTTTTCAAACAAGGTAGAAGGCAAACAGAGGAACATCTACAAAAAGCTCTTGCAAGAGTGAAACCAATGGTTCAATATCCTGAAGCTAGAGAAATTTTTTTCTTCCGTGTGTATAGTCTCTCTGGAACTGAAGTTTCTCAAACAGCTAGTTATCAAACTGTTTTGTTCAATATCAAGGCTCAGGTCTAAATTGCATTAGTTATTTTAAGTTTAATATTGTAAAAATTTTAGTTACTTGATTCTATTTTTAATTTGATATTTCATATTAAAAAATATACAATTTCAAAATTGAGATCTACATGATGTTTTGAAATTTGTTCTTATAAACGGCAGTCGGTATCTTTAGCTAACATTTTAACATTTTAAAATAAGAAAATAAAATTTGAGTGTCTATATTCACATTTTCTTAGGACATTAATGGTTATTACCTTAGGAAAGTATCTACATTGTATCTTGAATGAAATTGTTACGGTGGAGTTACGAACTGTCTAACCTCCTAGGGATTAGGAATTTTTTTTCCAATCCTATTATCATTTATAATTTAAGTTTCAATAACATATTCACCAATTGAGTTATTTGCATCTTCGTACCATTTCAATAAACGATATTACATTGTTGTTGACCAATCTAGGTATCCTGATGTTGTTCAGGAGAATAAAGAATGAGACCATTTGCACTCGTGTATGATACCTCAATACTTTTAAAACTGAGATAAATCATTTCTTCACATGTGACGTTTTTTTATGATTGCTCTATATAAGTGGTAATGTAATACTACGCAAAGTTGTTAAAATTGGGAGTCTATGTTCACATTTTCTTAGGTCGGTAAACACTATTCCTTTAAAATTTACTATTCTTTTAAAGGTGCAAGGTTCATAGAGTCCAAGCATGTGACGATTAAGGTATCTCGCAAAAACAACTTGACTATCGAAAAGTCTCTAATAAGAACGATTTTAAACTCCATAAAAATAAATATAAACAGTGATCTTTGATCATTTGCAATGAACCGTGGTTTTTCTTTGCTAGGACCTTGTATTTTATAGAGCTATCAAGTTCTTTCTATCCTCCATTATTGTTCTCGTATACCCTTCCTTGTCTTTTAATCTCAAATTTCATTGTTAGGAAATTTGTGTGTGATTTCATGTTTCTCATTTTGATTGAAACTCTTTTTGTTCTCTAGTAACTCACACCATCAAAAACCACTCGTGTATGCTTCTAATATTTCACTTAAGTCAAGGTATATGCTCATTTTTTCGTTTTAACTCTTGGGTTTTAGTGTGTATTTATTATTCATCTTACACTTCATTTTTATATGCTTCTGAATTACCAGAACTTATATATATTTGGCTCTTATTAGGCATGGCCAAAATCTAAGCGTAACCGTATTTCAGACCGTAACCGTACCGTTTTCAACCATAATCAAACCGTAACCGTATAAAATAATTAAAAACCGTAACCGTTAACCGTAAAATATATTATTTATGGTTAACCATAAATTATTAACCATAACCGTTAATTAACCGTAACCGCATAAGAGTTGTTGGTTAACCGTAAAATTCTAACTGTAACTGTAACGCCCGTCTCCCAAAAAGGGGTCAATAATCAATTTTTGGATGGATCGATCGATCTTGACATGGATCGATCGATCTTGTGTGGCAAAGTGCTGTTTTGGCGGCTGTAAAGGGGAACGATCGATCCCGGCTAGGAACGATCGATCCCGGCTTGGATCGATCGATCCCGGCTAGGATCGATCGATCCCGACTGTCGGCAGAGTTGGTTGGTCGACTTTTTCATCCTTTTAAAACGCGTTTCTCCTTCCTCCTTCTTCATTTTTCGTTTGAGGGTTACTTCTGGAGGTTCAGGAAGTGTTAGTGAGAGCCTAAAGAAGTGAAGAGGTGAGAAAGGAAGAAAGGAATCGTGAGTTTAAAAGGAAGAAGGAAGAGGTTGTGAAGTGGGAGGTTTGGGAAGTTCAAAGGAGTTTCAGAGATCTTGACTTGAGCGTGGAGGTTCTTGCTGACCTGGAGGAGCTTTGTGTGACTTCAAACAATCCGAATTCGAGGTGAGTGCGTGACCAAGGGCTGGACTAAGCTTGTAGAACATTGATTTCGGTTTTGATGCTTGTTTGATAGATTTGCTTAGATCCATGGAGTTTTCTGGATTGTTTCTTGTGTCCTTGAGTTGGGTAATGTTGTGTTATCATTAGGATTCAAGTTTGTGCCGTTTTGGAGGTTGCTTATCGCGATTCGACGTGTTAGAAGTCGAATCCGTGTGTTGCAGGAAGCTTGGATCGATCGATCCAGGCGGGATCGATCGATCTGGTCGTGGATCGATCGATCTGGTTAGGGATCGATCGATCTGGTCGGGAACGATCGATCCTGTCCGGATCGATCGTTCGGTGTTGTTCGCGGCCGTTCTGGATCGATCGATCCTGGCCAGGATCGATCGATCTGGTCGTTCTGGCCGTTTTTCGTGTTCGTTTCTTGTGTTGGCGTGATATTTGGTTCGTAGCATCGTGTGTCGTGTTCGGTTGGGTTCGGGCATTGCGTAGTTTTACTTGCTTGTGTGTATAGCTCGTAGTTGGGAGGATCGCCTCACTAAGTATTTATGATAATACTTACGCATCTCTGTGTGTGTTTGATGCAGGTAAAGATAAAGTGTGATCGTGGAATCAAGGCTATGAGGAGGAGGATGATTAGGACTCGTGTTGTTGTTGTTTTCCTTCTGTTTTGTTGTTATGTTTAATAAGCGAGTCTTAATGAATGTTGAATTGGAATAATTTAGAATTGTCGTGTTTGTGTGCTAATTTAATATTTATGAATATTTTAATGCAAAAAAAATAAAAAATCGGGTGAGGTCGTTTCAATTTGGTACCAGAGCGTATACGGTTCTAGGATGATTTAGAAATTGTTTGAGTGTAGAGTCTTAGAATCATCCTCTCCGAGCCTTCAAGTGATTCCACGGTGAGTTGTGTTTTATTGATTTTTGTTTGAGTTGTTTTGGGTTTTAAGTATCTGCTCTTGAAAGTGTAGATAGCTAGAGGAGCTAGAGGTCGTGGACGTGGCCGTGGCCGTGGTAGAGGCCGAGGTCGTGTTCCAGTGGTGGGTTTGGGAGAGGCACAGAGTGCCACGGTGGAGCAAGGCGGAGATCTGCATACGGGTCCGTTGGGATCTGAGGATGCGGCCGGTGAGAGTGCCGGTGAGGCTGGAGTTCCAGCGGATGCTGCGGGTGTGGCAGCTGGTGATGCTCAGGCCCAGGATGGCCGTATTGAGGATCTGTTGACCTTGGTGTTGGAGCGGTTATCAGAGAGGGTAGCGGTACCAGCTCCAGTTGTGCCACCAGTAGTTGAGGCACAGCCGAGAGTTGTGGTTGAGGAGGGGCTCCCATCCTACCATAGGATGATGGAGCAGATGCAGAGGATGGGCACTACGTTCTTCCTGGGTGGTGTCGGTCCTGAGGAGGCTAATATGTGGAGGTCCCGGTTGGAGCGAAACTTCCAGTCATGTAGGTGTCCAGAGGGATACCGAGTTGACTTGGCAGTTCATTACTTGGATGGCGATGCACATCTGTGGTGGACGAGTGTAGTCGCCATGAGAGGTCAGGTGGAGTTGGCTTGGAGAGATTTTGTGGAGGAGTTTAACTCCAAATACTTTCCACAGGAGGCAGTGGACCGGTTGGAGGCGAGGTTTTTGAGTCTGACTCAGGGGGACCGGACTGTCCGGGAGTTTGAGACAGAGTTCAACCGGCTTTCTATTTATGCTGGTCGAGTCATGGAGGGTGAGCAGGCCCGAGTGCGACGGTTTATGTTAGGCTTGCGGCCTGAGTTGAGGACCTGTTGCCTTGGTAAGTCGTTTGGCACATTGGGAGAGTTGGTGGAGTTGGCCGCATCTATAGAAGATGGTCTGAGGGAGGAGGTAGCATCGTCTACTTTGAGTTTCCAGGCCAAGAAGATACAGCAGCAATCAGGGTCGAGTAAGGGGAGTAGGCAGGTGGTAGGGCAGAAGAGGAAGTAGGGAGGCACTTCGGGAAGTACTCAGAGTGGTCCAGGATGCTTCGGGTGTGGAAGCAAAGATCACAAGATTGCGAGTTGTCCCTCAAGGAGTGCAGGACGTGGAGGCCCTGTGAGGAGTAGCCAGAGTGGCCAAGGATGTTTTGGGTGCCGAAGTATGGATCACAGGGTGGCCAACTGTCCGCAGAAGGGTGAGGTCCTTCCAGATACTCGGGTGTGCTTCCATTGCAAGGTTTTTGAGTCTGACTCAGGGGGACCGGACTGTCCGGGAGTTTGAGACAGAGTTCAACCGGCTTTCCATTTATGCTGGTCGAGTCATAGAGGGTGAGCAGGCCCGAGTGCGACGGTTTAAGTTAGGCTTGCGGCCTGAGTTGAGGACCCGTTGCCTTGGTAAGTCGTTTGGCACATTGGGAGAGTTGGTGGAGTTGGCCGCATCTATAGAAGATGGTCTGAGGGAGGAGATAGCATCGTCTACTTTGAGTTTCCAGGCCAAGAAGATGCAGCAGCAATCAGGGTCGAGTAAGGGGAGTAGGCAGGTGGTAGGGCAGAAGAGGAAGTGGGGAGGCACTTCGGGAGGTACTCAGAGTGGTCCAGGATGCTTCGGGTGTGGAAGCAAAGATCACAAGATTGCGAGTTGTCCCTCAAGGAGTGCAGGACGTGGAGGCTCTGTGAGGAGTAGCCATAGTGGCCAAGGATGTTTTGGGTGCGGAAGTATGGATCACAGGGTGGCCAACTGTCCGCAGAAGGGTGAGGTCCTTCCAGATACTCTGGTGTGCTTCCATTGCAAGGAAGTTGAGCATATCAAGCCCAAATGCCCTAAGTTGCAGCAGGAAGGGGTAGCTGTAGCTCCGTCGAGTAGGCAGAGTGCGGTGGCACCTCGGGTCTACACCGTTGAGGAGGCAGATGAGCGGAGTGTTGGACTGCAGATGATGCCAACCGCAGTGCCACCGATCAGGCAGATATCACCTGCGCCTCGGGTGTATTCCATCGAGGCCGATCACAGGTACTTTCTAGACTTATCTGTGTTAAATTCTTTCGGTTATAAAACTTTCTGTCTCCGTGAGGGGTGGTTAAGGTTCTCGGCACATGGGTATGTGCAGGGACCTTGATAGTGGAAGGTGTTAAATCCCATGTGTTATTCGATTCCGGGGCATCGCATTGCTTTGTTACTCCGGAATTGGCCGAGAAGGCGAAATTGCGAGGCGAACCCAATGAGCCATTGGGTTTTATGAAGGTTGCGGGAGGGAAGTTTCTATCTATTCTTGGTCGAGTTAGAGGCGTGGATGTTCAGGTAGCCGGAGAGTCTATGCCAGCGGATTTGATCATATGCTCAGTGGAGTTGTATGACGTCATTTTGGGCATGGATTGGCTCAGTAAGTACATCGTGCATCTAGACTGTCGACGCGGGCGTGTAATATTGGAGAGGGAGATGCAGAGGTTGATGTATCAGGGAGTGAGACCAACTTCCGGGAGTCTCGTAATATCGGTCATTCAGGCGGAGAGAATGATCGAGAGGGGTTACGAGGCTTATCTAGTGACCGTCGTTACCCCAGAGACTGTTGGAGAAGTAGCGGTTCAGGATATTCGGGTTGTGCGGGAGTTCGAGGATGTTTTTCAATCGTTGTAAAGGTTACCACCGTCTCGGTCTGACCCTTTCACGATTGAGTTGGAACCAGGCACAAAGCCGATATCCAAGGCTCCGTACATGATAGATCCAGCAGAGATGGCAGAGCTGAAGAAGCAGCTGGAGGAGTTGTTGAGTAAGGGTTTTATCAGGCCGAGTACTTCACCGTGGGGAGCACCGGTGTTGTTCGTGAAGAAGAAGGATGGTAGTTTCCGGTTGTGTATCGATTACCGGGGACTTAACCGGGTCACTGTGAAGAACAAGTATCCTCTTCCGCGGATTGATGAGTTGTTGGACCAGTTGAGAGGGGCTACTTGGTTCTCCAAGATAGACTTGGCTTCTGGATACCATCAGATTCGGATTGATGAGGAGGATATCCGAAAGACAGCTTTCAGGACAAGGTATGGGCATTATGAGTTTGTGGTGATGCCTTTTGGGTTGACGAATGCACCAGCCGCGTTCATGAGATTCATGAACAGCGTGTTCCAAGAGTATTTGGATGAATTCGTGATCATTTTTATTGATGATATCTTGGTGTATTCGAAGAATCCCGAGGAGCATGAGGAACACCTGAGAGTTGTTCTGGAAAAGCTACGAGAGCATAAGTTGTTTGCTAAGTTGAGTAAGTGTAGCTTTTGGCAGAGGAAGATTGGATTCTTGGGTCACATTGTTTCTGAGGAGGGAGTTTCAGTAGACCCAGAGAAGATTCAGGCCATCAGAGATTGGCCGAGGCCAAGGAATGCCACGGAGATCAGGAGTTTCCTTGGTTTGGCAGGTTATTATCGGAGGTTCGTCAAGGGTTTTGCGAGTATGGCTAAGTCTTTGACAAAGCTGACAGGAAAGGATGTTCCTTTCGTTTGGTCTCCAGAGTGTGAGGAGAGTTTCGCAAACCTGAAGATGATGCTGACTAGTACACCAGTGTTGGCATTGCCCGAGCCGGGTGAGCCTTATGTGGTGTTTACGGATGCCTCGAGAGTTGGCCTTGGTTGTGTGTTGATGCAGCGGGGAAAGGTGATCGCCTATGCTTCGAGGCAGCTGAGGATGCATGAGGGCAACTACCCTACCCATGATCTTGAGATGGTTGCGGTAGTGTTTGCCTTAAAGATTTGGAGGTCTTATCTTTATGGCGGGAAGGTTCAAGTATTCACAGATCATAAGAGCCTGAAGTATTTGTTCACTCAGCCCGAGTTGATTTTGAGGCAGAGACGCTGGATGGAGTTAGTGGCAGATTATGATATGGAGATAGCTTACCATCCTGGTAAAGCAAACTTGGTTGCAGATGCCTTGAGTCGCAAGCGAGTATCTTCGGCTGGTGCTATATCTCAGGAACCGTTGGGCTTGGAGGCGACTAATCAGGCAGATCTTTTGAGCAGGGTTCGGTTGGCTCAGGAAAAAGATGAAGGGTTGATTCAGGCCTCCAGAACTGAGGGTTCGGAGTATCAAGTCTCAGCTAATGGAACTATTCTTGTGCATGGGCGGGTATGTGTACCAAAAGATGAGGAGTTGAAGCGAGAGATTCTGAGTGAGGCTCATGCGAGCAAGTTTTCGATTCACCCAGGAGCGACTAAGATGTACCGTGATCTGAAACGGTATTATCATTGGGTCGGGATGAAAAAGGATGTTGCTAACTGGGTCGCAGTGTGCGATGTGTGCCAGTTAGTGAAGGCAGAGCATCAGGTTCCGAGCGGGCTGTTGCGGAGTTTACCCATTCCCGAGTGGAAGTGGGATATGATCACAATGGATTTCGTAGTTGGGTTACCTGTTTCTCGGACCAAGGATGCTATTTGGGTCATTGTTGATCGATTGACCAAGTCGGCGCATTTTCTAGCCATTAAGAAAACCGATGGAGCTACGGTTCTGGCTAGGAAGTATGTGCAGGAGATAGTGAGACTTCATGGAGTACCGGTGAGCATAGTGTCAGATCGGGACCCTAAGTTCACTTCGAAGTTCTGGAAGGCATTCCAGGAAGAGATGGGCACTAAGGTCCACTTAAGTACGGCATATCACCCTCAGACGGATGGGCAGTCCGAGAGGACCATCCAGACTCTCGAGGATTTGCTAAGGATGTGTGTGCTTGACTGGGGTGGTCATTGGGTGGACCACTTGAGCTTGGCAGAGTTTGCTTACAATAATAGTTACCAGGCAAGCATAGGGATGGTTCCATACGAAGCACTCTATGGGAGGCCATGTCGTACACCCTTGTGTTGGACCCAGGTGGGGGAGAGGAGTACATTGGGTGCAAATTTTGTTCAGGAAACTACAGAAAAGATCCGAGTTTTAAAACTGAACATGAAGGAAGCCCAAGATCGGCAAAAGAGTTATGCCGATAAAAGGAGAAAAGATCTCGAGTTTGAGGTGGGAGATAGGGTATATCTCAAGATGGCATTGTTGCGGGGTCCGAACAGATCCATTACTGAGACTAAGTTGAGTCCGAGGTATTTGGGTCCGTTCAAGATTGTTGAGAGAGTTGGCCCGGTTGCATATCGGTTGGAGTTACCAGAGGTTATGCGAGCATTTCACAAGGTCTTCCATGTGTCGATGCTGAAGAAATGCTTACGTAAGGATGATGAAGTATTGGAAGAGATTCCGACAGATCTTCAGCCTAATATGACCGTTGGGGCGAGACCTGATATATTACGGTTTTTATGTATTCTAACTAAGGTTTTCAATAGGATTTGGAGTCTTTTCTTTGGTTTTAGATTCTTTTAGTCTCCTATCGAGTCTTTACAGGTATTAGGTGTCATTGGAGGAAACTTTGGTGATTAATGAAGAAAATGCGGATTTGGAGATGCAGAGTCATGCAGAAGCCTCATAAGTTTGACATCCGTTAGAGGTCTTCCAGATATTGGATCGAGCTGAATTTTGGACACAAGATAACCTTTGAGTTAGCTTTCATTTGGAACTGGTCCCATGTCATTCTCATTCTTGGTTCAAGAGTTATCCCCGTTTTACTGAAGACATGTCAATCTGGCGAGCAAATGAAGCAGATGCAGAGTAAGGCCCAGATCGATAGATCCTCTTCTGGATCGATCGATCCTGACATACGAGAGCTTCTTGGATCGACCATAGGAGGCAGAACGATCGTTCATGAGATGACCGCCCTCGTTTTTTTTTTTTTTTGCAAAACCATTATTAATTAATTAATTATTATTCCCATAAATAATAATTAATTTTTCCAAAATCAAATAATAACGCATCCTATCTAATAACAATAGTTATTTAACTTCGCAAATAGATACACAACCATAAATAAAATACTTTCGCATAACCCTTAATAAAAATACGAATACAGAAATACCAAAGTTAACTGTAAGAAATTATTCAACTTAATATAAAACACTTAAAACACACAACGAGTTTTAGATCAACCCCTCTCTTCCTTGCCTTGATTCCACGGTCACACGAACTCTTTTTCTGCATCAAACAAAAGAGATGCATAAGTATTTCAACAAATACTTAGTGAGGCAATCCTCCCGTCTACAAGCTATACACACAAACGATTAAATCATTCAACATATTAAACACGAAAATACCGCAATAAATCAACCATCTCAAGAAACACTCGATCTAGATCCACCAGAGATCATACGACCCACAATCATGCAAACACATCGAATAACTCCATCGCTTAGATAAGCTTACGGTCATGCACTCACCTTAGGCCACTCACGAAAATTCCCAAAACCTCCCGAAATGAATAAACTTCACTTCCTCAAACGCGTGCCTAACAACAACCCAAAAACGAGACTTAAAACACAAGAAACGAACACGAAAAACGGCCAGAACGACCAGATCGATCGATCCTGGTCAGGATCGATCGATCCCACCAAGCGTGACCTTCTCAGATCGACCAAACGAGGCTAGATCGATCGATCCTGTCCAGATCGATCGATCTGGTCCAGATCGATCGATCTACACCCGATCGACCAACCCGATCACCTACACCACTTACGCGCCTCGAAACAAAACATGAATAAATCAACAACTAACCGTTTAAAACTCAATCCCACCGTTGAAACTCAACCCCCAAATGTCCTGAAGCTAACTTCAAAGTTTCAAGATGATCCAACGGTAGGCGAACTCGCGATTGCCCTTTGAATCCACGTTGGTCCGGTTCGCGTCTGAAACAGAGCGCCTCACGGAAACGTGAATAACTTTCAGAATATTAACTCAAATCCAATTCCGAAAATTGGTACATCTAGATAAAAGACTTAACTACAACTCCACAAAAATTCGCTACCTTTGCAAACGATTTGCTAGGTCAAACTCTTTTTTCCTTCTCACCCACGAAATAGCTCTCCAACTTACTCCTCTCTTGCACACCACCACAGCAACCTCAGTCTCCTTTTCCTCGAGACTCACACGCCCACTCAGCCACCAAAACTCACCTCCTCTAGCTCTCCAAGCCCTCACACAGCCACCACAAGCTCTCAGCCTTGCTTGCTCTCCACACCACACAAAGCTCACACCTCTTCCCCTCCTCCTTTTATCCTTCTCCTTTTCTCCTCCTCTCACTTTTCTTTTCTTTAACTCTTTTCTTTTCTCTCTGCAGATGGAAGAGTCGGCAACTCTAAGGAGGAAAGGAGCAGCTGACTTCAGAGGAGAAAAAGGAGGCCATAGGGCTGCTTGTAGGGAGTAGGCTGCATAGGTAGGGAGGGTAGGATGCATAGGTGGGGACCCTAGAGGAGAAAAATGGGGAAGGCTGCGGTGGAATTGGTTGGTGCAAAAGGTTGGCTAAAAATCTGATTAATCAGATTAATTCTTAATTAGAGTCTAGTCCCTGAACTTTCCAAAAGTTCACAAAGTGACCTCAAACTTCTCAATCGATCCCGCACACCCCTACGGGAAAAATGCGGCGTAATTTCTTAATTACTCCATAAATTCCAGAAAAATACTTTCCAGAGATCTTTCCATAAATCCCGGATGTAAATTCCAAAATTTCCCTTTTTCCGGAACACGGGTGTTAATTTAGGATTTGGGTCTATAAATTCCCGAAAATTCACAAACCGACCTCAAACTCCTAAATTAACTCCGAACACCCCCTTACGGAAAAATTGCGTGTAACTTCCAAATTACCTCAGAAATTCCCGGAATTAATTTTCCTGAAAAATCTACGCATAAATCCCGGTTTTAATTTTCGAAAACTCATTTTCGGAGCACGGGTGTTACAATTCTCCCCCACCAAACTGGATTCGTCCTCGAATCCTTAGGCATAGTTCAATCCGCTATGAACTCAACACACCTACGTCTCAACGATCCCTACCCTCTCATGGTCAACCCGACCATACAACTCCACCTATCCCACAACCCCGTGAACCCTCTAGTGTCAACTTGCTTTAGAGAACTTTTGACAAGAGTTAGATAAGATAGCTTTTTAATACATAGCCATTCTTTTTAGCGATTCCTCATGACGAACGTAATAAAACAAACAAGTACCATACGTTCGAGAATCGGATCTACCGCATAGAACTGCTCATGAGCCATCCGATCAAACCACTTATCTCATTTTCCCTTAACAAGTTTAACTAGAAACACGACTCTATTCCCAAGTCACAACCCATCCACTCTCGAGATCTCTATTCAGCCGCTATGCTTATACTCATGTTATAGACATACACTGCTCCCAACTCATACTCGTACCACTCCCACCCTCTGTGCAAGGCACTCTGGGCTCTGGGTACCTCATGCCACTCTCACTTACAGGCCACAAAGTCCTGCAAGCTATCGGCATCCAACCTATACCACTCCCACTCTCAGGACTTGCCAGCCCTTTGAGCTCTGGGTATAGCAACCATACCACTCGCACTCTCAGGTCACAAAGACCTTCAAGCTATGGTTATCACACTCATACCACTCCCACTCTCAGGACTCACAAGCCCTTCGAGCTCTGGGTATCCGGGGAAATCCTCATCCCCGCCTCTGGAGAAATCCATCTCCCATGAGTCGTACAGGACCCACGAGTCCTTGGAGCAAGCAAGTCTAACGCCTATAAGCACGTCCGACCGAATCTATCTCACCAAATCCACACACCACATCACATGGTGACACTCACCAATCATATTCCCCTTCCGGAATATCAACCTATCCTATAACCACTACACAGGTTATCTTAAGGTATATCTACTTACTCAGGGTATTCCATTTATCCTTGTTCGAAGAATACTTCCAGTTTAAACTCTAATAACTTTTCTTTACTCACATGACCTCACAAGTCATAAACTCATAAGATTACTCCTCTTATTCAATTTTCACATAATACCCATCGTATCCAACACAACATACAACTAAAAATGTGAAATTAGAAACCATCGATGGAAACTCAAGCCTCAGCTTGCTTCTCGAACCACTTTTTAAATCTTGTTTCCATCCTTGCCTCTGGTTCCCAAGTTTCCTCCTCTTATCGGCATAACTCTTTTGCCGATCTTGGGCTTCTTTCATGTTCAGTTTCAAACTCGGATCTTCTCCGTAGTTTCCTGAACAAAATTTGCACCCAACATACTCCTCTCCCCTACCTGGGTCCAACACAAGGGTGTACGACATGGCCTCCCATAGAGTGCTTCGTATGGGGCCATCCCAATGCTTGCCTGATAACTATTATTGTAAGCAAACTCTGCCAAGCTCAAGTGGTCCACCCAATGACCACCCCAGTCAAGCACACCCATCCTCAGCAAATCCTCGAGAGTCTGGATGGTCCTCTCGGACTGCCCATCCGTCCGAGGATGATATGCCGTACTTAAGTTCACCCTAGTGCCCATCTCTTCCTGGAATACCTTCCAGAACCCCGAAGTGAACTTAGGGTCCCGGTCTGACACTATACTCACCGGTACTCCAAGAAGTCTCACCACCTCCTGCACATACTTCCTAGCCAGAACCGTAGCTCCATCGGTTTTTTTTTTAATGGCTAGAAAATGCGCCCACTTGGTCAATCGATCAACAATGACCCAAATAGCATCCTTGGTCCGAGAAACAGGTAACCCAACTACGAAGTCCATCGTAATCATATCCCACTTCCACTCGGGAATGGGTAAACTCCGCAACAGCCCGCTCGGAACCTGATGCTTTGCCTTCACTAACTGGCATACATCGCACTCTGCGACCCAGTTAGCAACATCTTTTTTTTATCCCGACCCAATGATAATACCGTTTCAGATCACAGTACATCTTAGTCGCTCCTGGGTGAATCGAAAACTTGCTCGGATGAGCCTCACTCAGAATCTCTCGCTTGCGACTCAAGGCATCTGCAACCAAATTTGCTTTTCCAGGATGGTAAGCTATCTCCAAATCATAATCTGCCACTAACTCCACCCAACTTCTCTGCCTTAAATTCAACTCGGGCTGAGTGAACAAATACTTCAGGCTCTTATGATCTGTGAAAACCTGAACCTTCATGCCATAAAGATAAGACCTCCAAATCTTTAAGGCAAACACTACCGCAGCCATCTCAAGATCATGAGTAGGGTAGTTGCCCTCATGCTTTCTCAACTGCCTCGAAGCATAGGCAATCACCTTTCCCCGCTGCATCCACACACAACCAAGACCAACTCTCGAGGCATCCGTATACACCACATAAGGCTCACCGGCTCGGGCAATGCCAACACTGGTGTACTCGTCAGCATCGTCTTCAGGTTCGCGAAACTCTCCTCACACTCCGGAGTCCACACAAACGGAACATCCTTTCCCATCAACTTTGTCATGGACCGAGCCATCCTCGCGAACCCATTGACAAATCTCCGATAATAGCCAGCTAGACCAAGAAAACTTATGATCTCAGTGGCATTCATCGGCCTTGGCCATTCTCTAATAGCCTTAATCTTTTCTGGATCAACTGAAACCCCCTTCTCAGAGACAATATGACCCAAGAATCCAATCTCCCGTTGCCAGAAACTGCACTTGCTCAACTTAGCAAACAGCTTATGTTCCGGCAACTTCTCCAAAACATTTCTCACATTGACCTCTTGCTCTTCAGGACTCTTCGAATACACCAATATATCATCTATAAAGATCATCACGGATTCATCCAGATACTCCTGGAACACTCCGTTCATCAATCTCATGAACGCTGTTGGTGCATTCGTCAACCCAAATGGCATCACCACAAACTCGTAGTTCCCATATCTTGTCCTGAAAGCCGTCTTTCGGATATCCCCCTCATCAATAGGAATTTGATGATATCCTGACGCCAAGTCAATCTTGGAGAACCAAGTAGCCCCTCTCAACTGATCCAACAACTCGTCGATCCGCGGAAGAGGATACCGATTCTTCACTGTGACTCGGTTAAGCCCCCGATAATCGATACACAACCGGAAACTCCCATCCTTTTTCTTCACAAACAGCACCGGCGCTCCCCACGGTGAACTGCTCGGCCTGATAAAACCCTTACTCAACAACTCCTCCAGCTGCTTCTTCAGCTCTGCCATCTCTGCTGGAGCCATTCTGTACGGAGCCTTGGATATCGGCTTTGTGCCTGGTTCCAACTCAATCGTGAAAGGGTCAGACCGAGACGGTGGTAACCCTTGCAACGATTGAAAAACGTCCCCGAACTCCCGTACAACCCGAATATCTCTAACCTCCAGATCTCCAACAGTCTCAGGGGTAACAATGGTTGCCAGGTAAGCTTCACAACCTCGCTCGATCATTTTCTCAGCTTGCATTGCCGAGATCACGAGACTCCCGGTTGTAGGTCTCACTCCTTGGTAGACCAACCTGCCACTTTCTCTTTCGAACACGACACGTCCCCGGTGGCAATCCAGATGCACTCTGAATTTTCCCAGCCCATCCATACCCAAGATAACATCATACAGTTCCACAGAACAGATGATTAAATCTGCTGGCATAGATCCTCGGCCACCTGAACATCCACGTTCTTAACCCGTCCAAGACTACTCAAAAACTTTCCTCCAGCGACCTTAACCAATCCCAAGTGCTCACCCGGATTTCCCCGCATGCCGCTCCAGAATCACGAAACAATGCGATGCTCCAGAATCAAACAGCACGTGAGATTCAATTCCTCCCACGATTAAGGTCCCTACACAACTTCCATATGCTAGGAACCCTAACCCACAACACTCGGCAACTTTCCATTCTAGGAACTATCCATTTTTGGAAACTTCAGCCCCGGACCAAACCACTTATGGTTCACTCTTCTAGAACTCTCCAAAACTCTCTCGGCCTCACTTGGCCTGCTCATTATCCAGGATATGACCGCCATACACCCTGAGATGGTTAAACTCCGACTCAACTCACGAACCGACCGGTTCCCTTGATTTAACCCAAGAAACCGTCTCTCCAACCGATCCAATGCCTCTTAGGGGAAAAAAAAAAATATTTGGAGATAAACTCCGACACAAAATCCTCCCAAGACATCCCTGCTTGGACCCTCCGTGCCGCAACACCTCTCCACCAGAGATGTGCGTGACCCTCTAGAAAGTAGACTGCGAGATCCACTTGATATCCTTCTGGACACCTAAACAAACGGAAATTCCGCTCTAACAACGACCACCACTCGGGTTCCAACATCTTAAGATATGCTGGGGGGGGGGCTCTTCCGCAATCGCAACCCTTGGCTGCACCTTAGCTACCGGTGGTACTACTGGAGCCTGAACTGGTACCCTCTCTGGTAACAGCTCCAACAGCAAGGTCAAGAAATTCACAATACGATCCTCTTGGGCCGGAGCAACACCTGCTGCCACACCCGCAGCACCCGCTGAACCTCCAGCAACACCGGTACCAACACCGGCAACACCCTCCGTCCCAAACTGATCTGTATGCAAGTTCCCGACCCGCTCGTCCGTAACACTTTGTGTCACACTCTCCGCAACCACCGAAGCCCTCGCATCCCTCTGAACGCGACCCCCTAACCCTAACGGTACCACGACTGCGACCTCTACCTCTTTTAGCCACCTTAGTCGAATGGTCGATTCCTCGATCAAACCAAACAACCACAGAAGCCGGCTAAACGACGGACGCGAACTTTCACGGTTCAGATGAACCGAGCAAAGATTAATCCATATTTAATTCCCAAAATTAAATAATGGTTAATCTCCTAACTCAACCATTTCCATGGTCTTAAGTTAACTTAAAAAAAAACAGTAATTCCTCAACTGAATTACTTTAATCCTTTTCACGGATTAACCCGACCCAACCGGACACCACAGATTAAATCACATAACACATTATGTGATTAAAACCTCGGCCCAAAAAGACTATTCCAAGAGTCTTTTAACTAACCACACAACAAGCAATTAAGCAACACCAAACAACTTACCGTGGAATCTCTTTAAAGGCTCGAAGAGGATGATCTAGAACTCCATACCCAAACAATTGACTAACTCACATAATCAATTCAACTCAAATACTCATGCTTCTCAAAGCACCAAAAATTAAATCAAATCTAATTTAACTTTTCTAAACCCGTCCTAGAGCCGTAATTGCTCTGATACCAAATTGAGATGACCGCCCTCGTTTTTTTTTTTTTTTGCAAAACCATTATTAATTAATTAATTATTATTCCCATAAATAATAATTAATTTTTCCAAAATCAAATAATAACGCATCCTATCTAATAACAATAGTTATTTAACTTCGCAAATAGATACACAACCATAAATAAAATACTTTCGCATAACCCTTAATAAAAATACGAATACAGAAATACCAAAGTTAACTGTAAGAAATTATTCAACTTAATATAAAACACTTAAAACACACAACGAGTTTTAGATCAACCCCTCTCTTCCTTGCCTTGATTCCACGGTCACACGAACTCTTTTTCTGCATCAAACAAAAGAGATGCATAAGTATTTCAACAAATACTTAGTGAGGCAATCCTCCCGTCTACAAGCTATACACACAAACGATTAAATCATTCAACATATTAAACACGAAAATACCGCAATAAATCAACCATCTCAAGAAACACTCGATCTAGATCCACCAGAGATCATACGACCCACAATCATGCAAACACATCGAATAACTCCATCGCTTAGATAAGCTTACGGTCATGCACTCACCTTAGGCCACTCACGAAAATTCCCAAAACCTCCCGAAATGAATAAACTTCACTTCCTCAAACGCGTGCCTAACAACAACCCAAAAACGAGACTTAAAACACAAGAAACGAACACGAAAAACGGCCAGAACGACCAGATCGATCGATCCTGGTCAGGATCGATCGATCCCACCAAGCGTGACCTTCTCAGATCGACCAAACGAGGCTAGATCGATCGATCCTGTCCAGATCGATCGATCTGGTCCAGATCGATCGATCTACACCCGATCGACCAACCCGATCACCTACACCACTTACGCGCCTCGAAACAAAACATGAATAAATCAACAACTAACCGTTTAAAACTCAATCCCACCGTTGAAACTCAACCCCCAAATGTCCTGAAGCTAACTTCAAAGTTTCAAGATGATCCAACGGTAGGCGAACTCGCGATTGCCCTTTGAATCCACGTTGGTCCGGTTCGCGTCTGAAACAGAGCGCCTCACGGAAACGTGAATAACTTTCAGAATATTAACTCAAATCCAATTCCGAAAATTGGTACATCTAGATAAAAGACTTAACTACAACTCCACAAAAATTCGCTACCTTTGCAAACGATTTGCTAGGTCAAACTCTTTTTTCCTTCTCACCCACGAAATAGCTCTCCAACTTACTCCTCTCTTGCACACCACCACAGCAACCTCAGTCTCCTTTTCCTCGAGACTCACACGCCCACTCAGCCACCAAAACTCACCTCCTCTAGCTCTCCACGCCCTCACACAGCCACCACAAGCTCTCAGCCTTGCTTGCTCTCCACACCACACAAAGCTCACACCTCTTCCCCTCCTCCTTTTATCCTTCTCCTTTTCTCCTCCTCTCACTTTTCTTTTCTTTAACTCTTTTCTTTTCTCTCTGCAGATGGAAGAGTCGGCAACTCTAAGGAGGAAAGGAGCAGCTGACTTCAGAGGAGAAAAAGGAGGCCATAGGGCTGCTTGTAGGGAGTAGGCTGCATAGGTAGGGAGGGTAGGATGCATAGGTGGGGACCCTAGAGGAGAAAAATGGGGAAGGCTGCGGTGGAATTGGTTGGTGCAAAAGGTTGGCTAAAAATCTGATTAATCAGATTAATTCTTAATTAGAGTCTAGTCCCTGAACTTTCCAAAAGTTCACAAAGTGACCTCAAACTTCTCAATCGATCCCGCACACCCCTACGGGAAAAATGCGGCGTAATTTCTTAATTACTCCATAAATTCCAGAAAAATACTTTCCAGAGATCTTTCCATAAATCCCGGATGTAAATTCCAAAATTTCCCTTTTTCCGGAACACGGGTGTTAATTTAGGATTTGGGTCTATAAATTCCCGAAAATTCACAAACCGACCTCAAACTCCTAAATTAACTCCGAACACCCCCTTACGGAAAAATTGCGTGTAACTTCCAAATTACCTCAGAAATTCCCGGAATTAATTTTCCTGAAAAATCTACGCATAAATCCCGGTTTTAATTTTCGAAAACTCATTTTCGGAGCACGGGTGTTACAGTTCCATACCAGATCGATCGATCCGTAACTGGATCGATCGATCCAGCAAAACGTGAACATCCTGGATCGACCAGCACTGTCCGGATCGATCGATCTGGTCACTGCCGACACTTCCGCAAATTAAGGAACTTTACTCTTTTGACGAGTTTTAACTCGAGTTTTAGTCATTTTGAGACATATTGAGACATTGGAAAACTCTCTGCTTTCATTTCTAGAGAGAAAACTCTGGTTTCTATGTCATATTTCATTTTCATTTGAGATTTCTACTTTTGTAAGCTTTGGGGGAGAAGAATCTGACTCTACAAACTTTGAGAAGAATTCTGAACCTCTTTTGTATTTCTATCTATTTGCATATGAATTCTTGTTTATCTTGTTGTGTTCTTATGATTTCTATGTTTGAGTAGTCTTTTAGTTAGGTTCAGGGCTAGCAAATGAGTTCATGAATCATTGAATTGGACACAAATAGGGAATTTATCATTTGAGTTCTTCATCTATAGTTGTTCTTATTGCTTAGGCTGAATTGATCACTTAGTCTTTGATTCAAGGTTTAATCTATATTCCAAAAGTTTATAGGTTGCTTGATAGAACATAGATGAGCGTATCGTCCTTAGCCAACGAGAGTTGATGTTAAGGCGATCCGTGAACAAATTGAACCCGCTTGTTATTGCTCGTTTAGGATTTTAGGTTCAAACGAGAGTTTAGACACCTAGGTCGCTAGACGAAGTAGTTGATGCCACGAGAGTGGATTGGTTATACATTTATGTTTGAGTTCTAGAATAGTTTTCATTAGCTCCCTGAATAGTTGTCTGATTCATGATCTCTGAATTCTTGCGAATCACCCTGAATCTAGCGCTTTTCTTTATTAATCTTTTCATCGTTTAAATTGTTATCTTTTATGTATTTTCACATCATCAATCATATTTCTGTCTTAGCTTAATTTCATTCGTTAAGAATCGTAGTGTAACTCTTGGTCTCTGTGGATTCGATCCCTTGATTACTACAACATTTGCTGTGCACTTGCAGTAGTTTATAGGGTTAAAACATTGTTGTATCAAGACCCTTGAGGATTCTCGAGAGGAGGGTCAAAGAGCTTCGTCGGAAGAAGATTCCAATGATGAGGGTGTTATGGGATTGTGATGGTGTGCAGGAGGAGACTTGGGAACCAGAGGCAAGGATGGAAACGAGATTTAAAAAGTGGTTCGAGAAGCAAGCTGAGGCTTGAGTTTCCATCGATGGTTTCTAATTTCACATTTTGAGTTGTATGTCATGTTGTATACGATGAATATTATGTGGAATTGAATACGAGAAGTAATCTTATGAGTTTATGACTTGTGATGTTATGAGAATAAAGAAAAGTTTATTAGAGTATAAATTGGAATTATCCTTCGAACAAGGATAAATGGTATACCCTGAGTGAATGGATATACTTTAAGATAACATGTGTAGTGGTTATAGGATAGGGTGATATTCCGGGATGGGAATATGGTTGGTGAGTGTCACCATGTGATGTGGCGAGTGGACTCTGCGAGATAGATTCGGTCGGACATGCTTATAGACGTTAGACTTGCTTGCTCCAAGGACTAGTGAGTCCTGTACGACTCATGGGAGATGGATTTCTCAAGAGGCGGGGATGAAGATTTCCCCGGATACCAGAGCTCGAAGGACTTGTGAGTCCTGAGAGTGGGAGTGGTATGAGTGTGATACCCATAGCTTGAAGGTCTTTGTGGCCTGAGAGTGCGAGTGGTATGGTTGCTATACCCAGAGCTCGAAGGGCTGACGAGTCCTGAGAGTGGGAGTGGTATAGGATGGATGCCGACAGCTTGCAGGACTTTGTGGCATGTAAGTGAGAGTGGCATGAGGTACCCAGAGCCCAGAGTGCCTTGCACAGAGGGTGGGAGTGGTACGAGTTTGAGTTGGGAGCAGTGTATGTCTATAACGTGAGTATAAGCATAGCGGCTGAATAGAGATCTCGAGAGTGGTTGGGTGGTAACGTGGGAATAGAGTAGTGTTTCTAGTTAAACTTGTTAAGGGAAAATGAGATAGGTGGTTTGATCGGATAGCTCATGAGCAGTTCTATGCGGTAGATCCGATTCTCGAACGTATGGTACTTGTCTGTTTTATTACGTTCGTCATGAGGAATCGCTAAAAAGAATGGCTAAGCTAAAAGCTATCTTATCTAACTCTTGTCAAAAGTTCTCTGAAGCAAGTTGACGCTAGAGGGTTCACGGGGTTGTTGGATAGGTAGAGTTGTATGGTCGGGTCGACCATGAGAAGGTAGGGATCGTTGCAACGATGGTGTTGAGTTCATAGCGGATTGAACTGTGTCTAAGGATTCGAGGACGAATCCAGCTTGGTGGGGGAGAATTGTAACGCCCGTCTCCCAAAAAGGGGTCAATAATCAATTTTCGAGGATCGATCGATCGTGATTTTTTTTGGCTGGATCGATCGATCCTGACATGGATCGATCGATCTTGTGTGACCAGGATCGATCGATCTGGCCGTTCTGGCCGTTTTTCGTGTTCGTTTCTTGTGTTGGCGTGATATTTGGTTCGTAGCATCGTGTGTCATGTTCGGTTGGGTTCGGGCATTGCGTGGTTTTACATGCTTGTGTGTATAGCTCGTAGTTGGGAGGATCGCCTCACTAAGTATTTATGATAATACTTACGCATCTCTGTGTGTGTTTGATGCAGGTAAAGATAAAGTGTGATCGTGGAATCAAGGCTATGAGGAGGAGGATGATTAGGATTCGTGTTGTTGTTGTTTTCCTTCTGTTTTGTTGTTAAATTTAATAAGCGAGTCTTAATGAATGTTGAATTAGAATAATTTAGAATTATCGTGTTTGTGTGCTAATTTAATATTTATGAATATTTTAATGCAAAAAAAAAAAAAAATCGGTTGAGGTCGTTTCAGTAACCGTTTTAAAAATTGAACAATATATATATAAATTCTATTATATTAATAAATATTAGTTGATATATCATATGTAACTTTTTCAATAGAAGTTATATTCATTTTTTTCAAAAACGTCAAGAATATAAATTTTTATCATGATTATCAAATACGAATTATATTTAATCGTATATAACTGTAACTGTTTTAACCATAACCATTTTAATTATAACCATTTTAACCGTATATTGAAAGGTCAAAGTTAAGATTAAACAACAATTATAACCGTAACCGGTGTTTAACTAATCGTAACCGTAATAACCGTAACCGTGGTCATGTCTAGCTCTTTTCCAAACTTTTTCAATTTAGCAAAATCTTGAGATTGTTTTGGGCAGTAGATATTGTGTCATGAATGTTCCATATCAAATCTCATATCCAAAGTACCCAACACTTTAGAAACATTATTTCTACCTTCTAAACTACTCATTTCCCACTTTTACCTGTAATTATTTATTAACATATCTAAATTATTAATCACAAGATTTTATTTAGGGAAAATGATTTAATTTGGATATAAAATTTTCGTTTTTTGTTGCCAAACTATTATTGGAATCCGTATTGTTATTATTTTGTAAATTTTATGTATTTTTAACTCAAGATGATTTCCATCCCATCTCATATTGATTTTTACTATACTCTAGGATTCACAATAATTTATTCTAAATATTATAAACTCAAAGCCAATTAGTAATTGATCAATCATGTCATTTATATATTACTCTAGATATTATTACATCCTCAGCATATGATACGTAATTCATATTTACAATTAAATTTATGACTAAAATACAACTCAAATCGGCATATTTTAAATTAAATGTAGATATCAGTTATTTGATACCTAGATCCATCAAAGAGAAGCACAAATTAAATGTAAATGTAGATATTTACAATTCTGCATGTGTTTGATACCTAGATCCATCAAAGAGAAGCACACATTTACATAAGTATAGGAAATTACATATAACTGGAGATATATATATAATATAAAACAGTATTAGGAGCGGCATTATAGCCCACAATGAAATTGTACTGATAGAACCTATAATTGCAAATGTTGAGAGGAGTTGCCACAGCTGGTTAATGAATATATTCATTAGGTTGGCAATGTTTCTATCTATATCACCAATATCCTTAAAAAAACCTGTTTGTTACACGTCCATTTGTTTTTTTTTGGAAGAATAGCATATGAGCTCGTAGGATAGAATTCATCATTGCGTTTGGCAGCATGTAAACCTGATGTGATCAGTCAAAAAGAGTTGTTAAACGTGACATCGACAAGAAAAAAATGACCATAAAGATCGTCGACTTCGTGTTATGTCAGAATTACAGATCTCACTCTTTTAGATAAAGAAACCTGACCAAATTCATGTTCAAGTAAAACTTGAGTTGTTAAATAGCATAAAGTGAAAATCAGATTACCGCCAAAGATATAAAGAAATATTCTCTCTTTTGCTTTTGGCATTTATCCATATGCGCACAACTAGTTTTCGTTTCTGAAATCTGATGAACAATCAAAGATGATTAATTTCTAGCTATAGAAAGATGATGACCATCCCAACTAATAATGCCAGTTTCCCTGTAATGTCCCGACCACCACCGTCCGTGGACCCCCACATCCTCTCTAGGCCTGTGAGCCCCACGTCCTCTCTAGGCTCATGGGCCCCACCCTCGTTCGAGGGCTGATTTGTTATTTCGAGAGGCTCTAAAGACTTGTTTACTGTCCCTACAAATCACCACATGATCTTTCCCCGTGTTTTGGCCTCACTCACACGGTACCGACAATCACTTCCCGGTAGATCACCCATCCTAGTGCTACTCCAGCTCAAGCACGCTTAACTGTAGAGTTCTGACCGGATGGTTGACGGAAAAGATAAGTGCACTTTGGCTCTAAAGACTTGTTTACTATCCCTACAAATCACCACATGATCTTTCCCCGTGTTTTGGCCTTACTCACACGGTACAGACAATCACTTTCCGGTAGGTCACCCATCCTAGTGCTACTCCAGCTCAAGCACGCTTAACTGTAGAGTTCTGACCGGATGGTTGACGGAAAAGATAAGTGCACTTTGGTGACATAGGTAGCCAAATCAATTCTTTTAAGCCTCTCATCATACCATATACCAGAAACCGGGATGTTACAATTACCTCCACTAACAGAGCGCAACATCTTCGTTGCGCACCCATCGCCCTCAGGACTGCCTCCCGGATCAGAACCGGTTTGACATAACCTAGAGCTCTGATACCACTTGTAACGCCCCGACCGCCACCGTCCGTGGACTCCCACACCCTCTCTAGGCCCGTGAGCCCCACGCCCTCTCTAGGCTCATGGGTCCCACCCTCGTCCGACGGCCGGTTTGTTATTTCGAGAGGCTCTAAAGACTTGTTTACTGTCCCTACAAATCACCACATGATCTTTCTCCGTGTTTTGGCCTCACTCACACGGTACCGACAATCACTTCCCGGTATGTCACCCATCCTAGTGCTACTCCAGCTCAAGCACGCTTAACTGTAGAGTTCTGACCAGATGGTTGACGAAAAAGATAAGTGCACTTTGGTGACATAGGTAGCCAAATCAATTCTCTTAAGCCTCACATCATGCACCACCATATACCAGAAACCGGGATGTTACATTCCCGCTCTTCTTACTTTACAAGCACGGATTTTCCATATATTCTCTTGTCATTTTTACTAACCCATTTTCCAAGCATTCTTCATTAGTGTCTGAAACAAACCCCCATATTGACAGCTCTGCATAGTTTTCTTCCTCTTTAATCATTCCTTCAGAGACTAAAATTATTCTATCCATCAAAAGAAGAAAGTGTAGCTGATTTTTTTATAAGAACCCTCGTTTTCCCCTTCAGCTCATCTTTCATGCAGCTATCAAAAACCTGTTACTTGATTAAGAGAAGTCTGACTCTTTCGTTAGATGTAACTTAAAAGGCTCATCTAAAGAACTCCAAAGGATCATATATATATATATATATATACACATTGAACACTCTTTTGTCAATCCACTGGAGTCATTCTTTAGTCAGTTTCCGCATTTTTCCTACCATCAGAGTCTATATATCAAGAAATACAATAGGAGGACTTGTATGTAAACAGATGCAATTACCACAATTCGATTGAAAATAGTCAATAGAACATAATGAATCTGAATAGCTGGAGAGGAATTAGGAGAAATAGAATCATTGAACCGAAAATTCAAGTAACTCCTAAAAAAGAATCTATGACATGATCTATATCCACGCAAAAGGGAGCTCACCATTAACAACGGAGTTGTTCTACTATAAGTCAAAACAACGGAGCCCAACATTCTGAAAGTACTGAGATTGACAAAGCAGTAAAAGTGTCTGAAGCAAAATCGGAATATCTTTCATGGTTTCAAAGAGAAAAAATAACAATGTGAGAACTAAAATGGTGAGATAAAATTATGTGTATGTTAGGACCGCAAAAATCCGGATATAGAAAACGGAAGCTGGGTTACCTTCTTGCATTGACTAAATAAAATGTGCAAAATAAGGTAAGAAAGATCGCTAATATAGAGGCAATATAATGCTCATTGTCATTTTAAAATGTAAGATAAGAATCAGGGAGATTTGCAGAGCCAAGCAGCTTATTAAATAGAGCTCATCAATCTTGTAGCTGCGTTCTATTCTCATTTTGAAAGCTATAATATATGTAAAACCTTTTAAAAAATGTGTAGAGGATTAAGCAGAAAGAAAACTTAGCTGCAGTAGATGGCTCCGTATAAGTGTACTAAATTGCTCCCAATTTCTTCAATGAAAACAACTAATCTAGACAATATCCATTCAACATAAATAAATTAAAAAAAACCTAGAGACTGAAAATGCCGGGACTACCTTGAGGTGAGGATCTCCGAGTAACTGGAGCTTGCTGCTTCAAATATGCTGCGGATGATTGAAAGAATTGATAAATTATGATTCTACGATAAACCCTAGGTTTGTGTAAAACCCTATACTTGGAATAGAGAAGTGTGGAAAAGATTTGATATTATCTTGAGGATCAATCTAGTGGAGACGGAAAGCTGAAGGGGAGGTTTTATAAATCTAAAAATAAGCAAACGAACAAAACAAATTAAAATCACATAGATCCATATACACGTAAGTACGTAACATAAAAAATAATTAATAACGAGCAAGAGAGCTACGAGAAACACTGAAGTGATGTTCGTATATATATTAAAATAGAATAAAAAACATAGCAAATCTGTAGAGAGAAACAGAAAGAGAACTTTGTGTTAGTGGTAAAGCATTAACATCATAATCAAAGAGAGAAGAAGACTGTACAATGATTTATTAGGTTAGAAATTTATCTACGGACTGGTTGAAACATGAGCAAAAATTTCAAGCATCAATTCACGTCCCAACCTGCAACCTGCAATCGTACATAAACGCTATTAATATCTTCTTTTTTCCCATCAAACACCATTATTAATATATCTATGAAACTATCGTGCTAGAAAATCTTTAACAAAAAAAAAAAAAAAAAAAAAAAAACTATCGGGGCTAGATAAAAAACGCAAAAGATCTAAATATGTTAGCATAAAAACATATTCAATGTATATTTATATTAAGAAGAGTCTAAAATTCTAGGGCTTACATTATGTAAAATATAAATGGGCTTGCTTCAAGAGACAAGATTTTGGACATCATTAGTTAAATGGGTTTATTTTAAAATAACATAAATGGGCTAAATTCAAATATAAACTCAAACGTAAAAGAATATTTCTTTTTAAGGGGCCGTATTCATATTTTTCTATTTTTTTTTCTATTTTAAAGCCAGTGGAATACCCTCATAAATAAGTAAAATAATTAATGGCTGGAAAATAATTAATTACCCCATCTATAGTCTCAGAGGCCTCTGTTGCCTCAAAAACACATGTCAAATAATATATATATATAGATATAGATAACTCGTCACAATAGCTACAAAATAAATTAGAATAACAAAAGAAATGCGCTATGTAAAATGAAATAATTTCATATATGCAACGCTATTAAATACTCACATGTAATAGGAAACAGAAAAAACGCTATCGTATATGCTCACTCTATTATAGTTCCGGCAAAAACAGCATTTATGAAAACGCTATTATAACCATATGATAGCGTTAATCGTATGCTAATAATGACTATATTTGTTGTGGTGGCGGTAGCTATAAGGTACTCATTATCGAGTAGAGCCTTCACTATTCCAGCCAGTGGTCATAATTATAAACTCCTCCTTGATTATCTAGGAAATCTATTACTATACTGTTTTCGCTTTCGAAAGATATGTGGTAAATCTACCATTAATACACTCAACAGCTTGATATTTCCTCTATTTCATCCTAGACCACTAATATTTTCTGGCTAAAAGGTTTCTTCATCTTTCGAGAATAATATAGATATAGGTCCTATAGTTATTTTTCCACTCTTTTTGTCAAAATTGGAACTAAGCAAGGAGAAATCTGATTTTTCTGTCAAAATTTAGAAATCTGTTCTAGCAATGGTTCACATATGAGTAGTGTCTGCCTGCTACTCTAAAAATTCCCATCTTATTCCATTAGTCTTTTTTTATATTATTTTTTGGATCTAATTGTTATCACTAGCTTCGCCGAGCTTTTGTAAAGAAAACTGTTTCATTTTGGTAAATATATTTATTCACATTTTATCAAAAAAAAAAAAAATTGGAACTAAGGAAAAATGGAACACATGTTGTAACTTAGGAAAAAAGTGAAGAGCATTTCATGGCTTGAGTAAGGGGATTTTAAAGATTGGTTATCATTTCTAACATGCAATCTTATGTACTCTATTATGCTATGAGTTCTGCTAAATGATATGCGTGAAGAGGAAGACCAACAAAACCATCCATGTTATTTCAAGTGGGTTCAAATTTATTCGCACCATATGAGAATGTTTCAGGTGTCTAGCCAATAATTCACCATACGTAACAAAGAATTTGGTTTTACAATCAGAAGCCAAGATGAAAGAGACAAGAGAGTGGTGGTGAATTAACTTAGACGGAAGGTTTAAGAAGTTTGCAAAGATGAAACTCCAATGTCAAGTGTTACTTTTTGAAAGTTTCTCCAGAAATTACTCCTCAGAAAGCATGCAAAGCTATATCTAAAATTTTATTAAACAACATAAAACAAAATCTGAACCATATCTAGGATTACTTCAACCCCCCCCCCCCCCCCAAGAAAGTTGTGATAAAATAAAATAAACGGCCAATGGAGAGACATTACGTGTGAGCGGAGATCCGAAGAGCATAAACTAAGTCAGGTGAACTATGATGTTTTGAAAGTATACAATAAACTGATGGATGAGCTCAAAAATATTATTTGGGGCTAAAACACCAAATGGTTAAGATTCAATACCATTATTTTATTTGGGCATGTATATCTTAATTCTTTTTGAAGAAGATATATTTGATTTTAAACGAATTCGAGAAATAGCTGCAAAATCAAAATATAAATTAATGAGAAGTAAGTTGTCAATTGATTTATTTGGTAAATAAGTACATAAAAATTTAACTGTAATTAATTACACAATATTTGTTACTAAATTTAAATTTATGGTAAAAATTAATCAAAATTTTGATTGGCTTGGTGAAAGTCTCAAAATTTGAAAAATCAAGATTTGTAATTTTATGTTTTCACAACTATTAATATGCATTGAACACGCTTACTGCTTTATGTATTAATAAATATATAAATAAATTGGCCAAAATATAAAATTATATAGTTTCATTTTTTTTTTGAAAAAAGAGTACAATTTTATGCCAAAAAAAAAGATAAAAGAATAAAATTTCATTCCTTCATATATATTAGGTGTTACACACTTTATAAATAGGATCATATGAATATTTATTAGGTAATTTGATATTAGGTTTGACATTACCCATTGAAAATCATTTTATCTCAAAATTGCCAAAAATATCCCACTGATGTGGTGGGAGTAGAATGAAGAATAAGAAAAAAAAAATCTCAAAATCTAGATCTAATAAACAAAAATATGTTACATAGATTTCTTTTGTTTTGATTTTGGCTAGATTTTAAGATTTTTGAAAACATCCATTCGTTTTTGTATGATTATTCTTCTATTTCAAACATGTATTAAGTGAATATTGTAAATTGTCTTAATTAAAAAAAAAAAAAAGTTGCTTATATATATTATTAGTATACTACATTTGTGTTATGATTGTTTTACTTTACATTATATATTGAATTATTTAATTGTAGTGGGTGTGGTTATCTATAATTTTTCATTATTTAGTCTTTCATTTCTTTATATTGTAATATCGTTTTTATAAATTTTAATTTATTTTATCTTATTTTTGTGTTCATCTCTCCCCCATTATATTATGTTAATAAAAATATAAAATTTAGTTACAAAGTGTTTTTTTTTAATAATCGTTTACAATGTAATTAATTCTTAATAAAACCACAAAAATATATATTATTTGATGATATGTTTTATTTTTATTGGATGACTAAGACGATGATATGTACACCTTATTTTTATTCTCATTATATATATGACAAGGTTAAATACCCGCACAATGTGCAGGATTTCAGTTTCAAAATATTGTACAAATCTAATAGAACATGTATGTGTATAAGGTTATATACTATCATTTTATTATAAAATTAGATTATTATTATTTATATAATAACTACATTATAAATACTCTAAATAAAATTTATGTTATTTGTTTTAAATCGATTCACTTTCTTCATTCTTCATATTCTTTTAGCTTAATAAAAAAATTTCTATAGTCAAATAATCTAAATATTTTTAAGAACTTATTTTTAGAATATTTTTAGTTATGTTAACAAATTAATCATTATTGTCTCAATAACACGTGATACTTTAACACTCATATAAAATTTTTTAATTATTTATATTTTATTAAGACTTTTATTGATAACTTTTAAACATTATTTTTACTATTCCAATAGTTATTACTTTTTATATGTTATATATATATATATGCTTGTTTTAGAATTTTCAGTTAGAAGAAAAATGTACTTTTATTTATTATCATTGATAATTTTGATTTTTTAGAAAATTTTAATTATTAACTGTTATTTTATTTTTAGTTGTTTATTTTAGAATTATTTATTTATTGCTAATATTTTTATTCAGTCCATATTGTTTATGTTTTTCAAATACTTATACATATCACTTTAAATAAAATATAAAAAATAAAAATAAAAGTTTAAATGTATTTTAATTTAAAATTAATTATTTTGAATTCAATACTTGTACGGTCCATTTTTTGCTAATGTAGACACCGTAAATGGAGAGAAAACTCCATAATTATATATAATATGAAATGTTCCATGCATTGCATGGGAATGAAATTAATATAATTATAACTAAATATATATTAAAATATGTTTAGTTACTTTTAATTTAAATTGATTATTTAAATATTTTATATTACACCATTTAGCTATGTATAGTAAGTAATTTATATATTCTCAGAACTAAATACTTGTTTCAAGAAAATCAACTTAAAAAAATAAAGTAAACGGCGAAAATTAGCGATTATATTGTGTAGATTTTTTTTTTTTTGTAGTTAAATAGTTTATCTCTAAATTTTAATTTAAATTTAATTGTTTATCATAAAGTAATTTGACACAAAAAAAATGATGAAAATAAAAGTTTTCACCAATGAATTAAAAAAATATGTTTTCAAAACTACACACATCACTTATATTCAAAATTAATAGTTTTAGTGTAGCGAAAAAAATGTAAAAATAAATAAATTATATAGAAGTAGATTTAGTTTATTTTAATTTTAATTATATTTATTTTAAATATGTGTACTTAATGAACTAATCGAGTATATGTCATTGGTAGCTAATATACTAACATCAAACAGTGATGTCAATGACAATAACTCTATCATTACATATTTTCAAATAATGTAAATATGTTTGAGTCAACCTAATGGTGGGCTTTAATTGTGTAGGTAGTGTAAAAAATATACTTATTGAATCTTTCTTCAATTGTTTTTATGAGTTTATTATGAAAAAATTTAAATTAAATATATTTTATCAAGAAAGTAAAAGATTAAGAAAACATGAAAAAATAATTAATCTTTTTAAATAAGAAACAATATTGTCTTCTAAATAATCTTTTAGTAATAATAATATTAGAAATTCTAAATAATCTTTTAGTAATAATAATATTAGAATTCTCCTATGTGTCCTGAACTTCATCAACATATTGTCCTTCTTTGTCTTTCTTGCCTACCAAAAAAAAAAAGATAAAACAAATAGAGATACACCAATTAAGGAACATGAGTAGGTATTTACGGATTTGATCATTCTGTCGAGAATAATTACGCATTATCACCAATAAACGTTAATAACACAAGAAAAAAAACGAGTATGTACTTACGAATTTGATCATTCTGCCAAAAATAATTATACATTGTCACCGATAGATGTTAATAATACCACAAAAACTGCACATTTCTTTACTAAATATTTGAAAAATATTTACAATTAAAATTTATAGTTGGAGTATATAAAGATATATATATTTTTTTTGTATTTGGAATTGAGCATTAGAGCCACTCATGGTTAACAATTGCACTTATCAAGCCACTCTTGTTATATAGTTACATTTTTAAGCCATTTTCAGTTATTTGATTAATGATTTTCATTATGTATTATATAAATTCAGCAATATTATATACACTAAAAATCATGTCTTTTACGAAAAATATCAAAACGAAAACAATCATGTCTTTTACGAAAAATTAAACTATTATCAAAAATAAATTAAAATATATATAAATATTCTAATATTTTATTTATTTTTTGGTTTTATTTAGTATAAGAACAAAAAAAATATTTAAGAAGATAAGTATTTTAAATTTAGTTTTTTGGGTTGAGTTAGAAAAAATAAAAAATTAAGAAAAGTTAAAAAAGTGGTTGTACCTGACACGTGTCAACGTCTCAGGAAGAGTTAGAAAATGAGTTGTAATTAACATGTGCCAGCGTCTCAGAGCTTCTTAGAAGAAAACTTTACTATATTATATAAGAATGTTTTTTTTACTCTAATTAACTCTACCAATAAACAAATTTTAAATTCCTATCTTCTTAAATAAAAACCTCTTCTAATCAAAATACATAGTTATATAAGTGAAAATTTCATATTTTTCTCTAACCAAAGCTCCAGCAAAAAAAAAAGAAAAAAAAAATATATTTATGATCCAAACTTCAGAAAAAAAATTTCTAATAAAAAAAACTATGATCCAAGCTTCTCAATCTTTTTAAATCATTAGTCAAAACATTATACGATTGTCTATTAAAAACCCATAATCATTATGCAAGATTCAAAAATCTACACACATAAAAATAAACAAATAAAAGAAAACAATATTTTCTAACTACACAAATAGTAGCTTCGTTACAAAATATTTTCTTAATAAAATAAACATAACAATGATCCAAACTTCACAATTTTTATAAATCATTATTGAAAACATTATCCGGTTAACTATAAAAAAACAGATTTATGATGGAAGCTTCAAAAATCTACACAAATAAAAAAATAAAAAAATAAAAAAGATTCATGATGCAAACTTCAGAAATCTACACAAGTACAAAAAAAAAAAAAAAAAGATATATTTATGATACAAGCTCCGTAAATAAAAAAACTCAAAAAAATGTCTATAAAAAATATGGAATTGTCCTATTTCATGGGAAGCGCGTGATTTTAACCGCAATAATATTTTACTCAGTTTTGACTGCTTACGTTTGGATAAAAAGGTGATGCAACTCTAAACGATGTTCCCACATATGTTGATGTACATATAGTTGTGTTTGCTACTGTAGGTTACTCAGGGACGGATCCAGAAGGATTTTTGACCATTTCTTTTTCAAATCTCCATATTTGATAAGCACTATTACTTTTTTTGTGAGTCTTCCATATAAAACTCTATTAAGGAGTGAATAAAGTATCAAAATTTTACTGTTCACTATTGTTTTAGTTAATTTAAATGCAACATAGTTTATTTTTTAAAATTGAAAAATATATTTTTATTAGTTAGACATTTAGTTAGGTTTAGTTTTTATTGAGTCTAAATTTTTAAGCGTTACCGAAAAATTGTTAATTTTATGTGGGCTGAGGCACTTAAAGAAAAAAAAAGAGTGAGGAACACAATATTTTTTCCAACCAAACCAAAAAAAAAAAAACTAAAAAAAAAGAGTGCGATGCACGTGCCTACTCTGCTCTCTATGTAGGTTCACCCCTAAGGCTAATGTCATACAAGCATCTATCCACCCATTTTGTCTCCAAAAGTTTAAGAATAAACTTAAAGATGACGATTAGTTCTCCATATCAAATTTTGATGTCAAAAACCATTTCCCAGCTGTCGCCTACTAACCATGTTTTCAGAATTTTCTTCAACAATCATACCAAAATGATTTTTTTTTTTTTTTTAAAAGGCCAATATAGAACGAGGAGGAAAATCAGGTACAGAATAAGAAGAAAACGAGAATTGCTTTGCGACCATAAATTTGATTATGGACCCGAGCACCGCGCGAGACTTCCCCTAGTTACTAATAAAATGTATAACATGCTCAAGGCGCAAGTACCTCACCTAATTTATAATAAAACATAAAAAAACCTAAAACAAATCTGTAATATTTTAGAAACTCTAAAAGATAATAGTAAAATAAATAATATAATTAGAATACAAATAAATAGAAATTATCCTAATTATGCGTTGCATCAGGTCTCGCCGGCTAAGAAAGATTCGTCCTCGAATCTTCAATAGGGTTTTCACCATATGAGCTCTTAGAAGACCCATCTTCATATATTTTTTCTGGTCCGTCCCGATTTTTACACGATCTGTGTAAAATTTGAAATTTGCACAGTTATCATTATGTACGAATTTTGCACGAATCGGATTTTGCACGAATAGGATTTTCAAAGCTTCAGATTTGAAGACGACGTCAACAACCAGAACATCATATTTATATATGTCGTAGATAGGATCGCAATAGATCTCTCTATAGATCTCATGGGTCTCTTCTGCAAAATTCGTAAGAATACGTAAGATCAATGCCTTCCTGAATTTTTTAAGATCTCTCTAGATCTACCGGAAACAAAGGTCAGAGAATATTGTTCTCTGAAAAATATTATTTTCTCTGAAAGGTTTAAAACCTATTTAATTTTATAAATCAATCAACTGAACTACAAAAGAACCCTAGATGACTTATTTATAATAAACCATAAAAAAAATTTAAAAATGCTAGAATATTATAGAAACTCTAAAAAATAAATATTATAATAAATAATATAATTAAAATACAACTGCATCAAATGGCCATCTTAGAACTACAAACTCGCTTATAAATTTTAGTGTCAGAATTGTGATTTGATGTCAAATTTCGATTTATTTTGACGCCAACTATTGTGAAACTACAATTTCTTTTTAAAAAGTAACTGATCGTAGAAAAATTATAGACTAACAAGTTTTGCTTTATTTTGAGATAGATAAAAAAATCATACATCCCATGTATTGACCAACAGAAACCATCTTTGTCATAAGAAATTGATGTGTTGCCTCTGAGACGTATCTGCTGAAATTGATGTGTTGCCACCAGAATCTTTGTTTCTCTCTCCCTATATCATAAGAATATGGTTTCTTACATTCTTTTACATAGACTGTTGAACTAGGTAAGCACTTTTTTTTTTTTTTGGAAATATTTGAGGGTAACCACTTTTTTTTTGGAAATATTTGAGGGTAACCACTTAAGTTCACAATTTAATAAAACGTCTTCATATTGTTTATTAAATAATTTCATTGGAAACAAAAAATTTCAATGACAATATTCTTAGACATATTTTTATTGAATTAATATATGTTGATATATTGCTACTGAAAATAAATATTTTTATTCGATATCAATCACATTAATAATATATTTTTATAAATAAATAAGAAGAAAAAAATCCATAAAAGTATATTAATAAACTCACGTTCATGTCTACACAACAATAATTAGTTTTTGACCAATATATAAAAATCTATTTCAAAATTTTATTAAATAGTTAAACTTTTAATCTAAGTCTATTTATATGTTTTTTTACCAATAAATAAAAATCTATTATTATAAAACAAAGCTAAACTAAAAGTCTAAAAGTTTACCAAAATACTATAATGTTATATTAAAATGTTTATCATATACACATAAAATTAAGTGATAAATGTAAGTAATTACTAAATCTATCTAAATAACGGAGAAGAAACAAGGTTGATCAAAGTTTTCCCTTCAAAACACTTATTGTTAAATAAAAACTATTATCTTCTTTAAAATCACTTTCACCAATAAATGAAACGGAATCAATCATTTAAAATGTTTTGTGTTAAAATGATAAATATCATGCTCACAAATTTTTATTTGTCCTCTAAAATTGGGTGTCTCTTTCTTATTTGGATGGATGGATCCAAGTTCACAACTATATACATATATCTATTCGATTTTATAAAATTTAATACTACAAGAAAGTACCAAATTTTGAACATAAAGGTAAAGGAAGTTAAAAGATAAAACCAATTAAGACCAACGTTAAAAAAAATGTATTATAAATAGAGGTTGGTTTCTTGAAAAATAATATAACTATCATAAAATAAAAATACAAGATAAAAAAAAGTTAGGATTTTAAGATCGTCAAAGATGGCAAAATGGAGTGCGATAGTAGTGATAATGATGGTTCAAATTTTATCGGACATGATTGAGCGACCAACTTTTAGCCAACGTTATATTATTTTCTTACACATTAAAATCATAGTCGTTACCAATAAATATGAATGTATGAGATCTACGAAAATCTTAGATATATTGTCACTATTATAAACTTGTTCAGTTTTTTGTATCTGAATGCTAATCTTGTTGTTCGTCTCAAGTGTTAAATCTCATGTTCAAAAGACAAAAAACTGACACTGCATAGTTGAACATTTCACAGGAGGGCAAAAAATAGACTAAACATGAGTAAGTACATAGGAGGACCACTTCTAACAAACCTGACACGGCAAAGTTGAAATTTTCAGAGTTAAATGTTTGATTTCATAAATTATATAAATATTTATAAGAAGTGGGGGATAAATTTTCAAATCATCTATCTTTTGTCTTCTTAAATGACTACAACTATACAGCTTGTTTCTTATTTTTGTTTTACAATTCATGCGCACGTGATTTCAAGTTATTATTTCCTAAGTTTTCTAGATCCTAGTTTCCAAATGTTAATATTCTAAATGATAAAATTATAGAAAAAGATAGAAAATATGGTCACAAAATAGTAACATCGAAAATATTATTTTGACTAAAATCTCACAATCATGATTATGTTTATCTTGCAAGAATAAACACGTAGAGTAAAATCAAAATCGTATAAAGACTTAAAAATCTGTATTATTAATTGGAAAACACACATTATAAAAAATCTTCAAGTTATTTAATATTACATACAAGATCATTCATTTTTAGTGTTTTTAAATAAAGTCATTAAGAACATAATAGTCATCACAAAATTAATATATTTGAAAGATTTTATTAAAATTTAAAATTATGATTCTTCTATCCTCTTTGTTTCATCTTATTTTCAAATTATTTTGAATTATTATATAATATATATAATTACTAAAAGTGTAAGTTTTTCTGTATATGTTATGAATCGAATTTTTTAAAACGGAGATATATTACACAATCGATGAAAAAAAGTATTAAAACGTCACACATCTATTAATTTTTTTAACAATGGTTATGAGTCTTTTTATAAATATAACCAAAATGATTCCAAATCCAAATGAGTAAATTCAAGATGCTGAATATGTTCGACTTCTTTGAGTGACTTAACCAACATGTCGTCAATGTATACTTTCATAGTTTTTTTCAAGATGTATCTCAAATATTTTGTTGAGGCGTTGGTAAGTTGATCCTGCATTTTTAATCGAAAGGGAATTATGATATAATAATATATACATATGTCTGTGATGAACGAAGTCTTCTCCTGCTCATCCAGATTCATCTTGATCTTGTTATAGCCGGAGAAAACATCCATAAAACTTAGTAGTTCATGCCCAACAGTTGACTCCACCAATCAATCAACATGAGGTAAAGGAAAACTATTTTTGAGCAAGCTGCCATGTTGATGTCGGTAAAATCGCCACAGACCCTCCATTTTCCATTCTACTTTTTCACTACCACGGGGTTAGCGAGTCAATCTGGGTATTTGACTTCGCGAATTGAACCTACTTTCAGAAGTCACTTAGCCCGATCCGGACCGAGCTTCCTCCTCTTTTGCTTTATAGGCTTAACATTGTGGTCTACGTTTATCTCATGAGAAATGATTTTTGGGTCGATCCCCGGCATATCCTCAGTAGTACAAGCAATTGAATTATTTTTTCTTGACAAGAATCCTATAAATTCTTCCTGTAACTCTGTTCTTAGTCCCGAACAAATTTTCTTCTTATGTTCGATATGGTCTTGACTAGTGGATACCTCAATCGCCAGTTCTGCGGGCTGTTGACCACTTGGGAATATCAGACTCTTTGGAACTTCGGGGCTCATCAACTGCTATTGGATCTTTAATCTGTGACTTGTGAGGTAGCAAGACCGTGATAATTCATGGTCTCCTTTTATTGTTCCTACCCATTTGTAGTTGGGAATTTTATGCATTGGTGATATGTCGATGACACGACTCTCATTTGATATATCCAGGGTGTTCCAATGATTATATTGTATTCAGCATGTCGATCAAAGACAGTGGATTCTACTATATTTGGAACAACTGCGGCGAGCATGAGTAGTTTAATTGTCCAAGGGACATTGATGTTTTGCTTGTGAATGCGATGAGTGGGCTGGTGGTTCGATTGTATCCACCTTATTTATCCCTATTCTTTGAAGCGTGTTCAAGAAGATTAGATCCACCAAACTTCTAGTATCAATCAATACTTAAGAGACTTCGAAATTCGCCACATCAAGTGTTATCACCAGAGTATCATCGTGTAGCTTCACGAGATACGGAGTATCGAGCTCTTCGAAGGTTAATGCAGTGTTTTGCTTGATGGTTTGAGACTCCTTACATACTTTCATCACTGCGGCTCACTTCTGCCTCTTGATTGCTTGGATCGTATCTTGACATAACTGAAAGCCTCCGATGATAACATTGATTATTCCTTTTCAAGTGTTGAATGGTGTATGCTCGGAAGTCCTTTTTTTTTTTGATGGTTCTAAATTTTGACTATCTCGTTGTTTGTGGTATTTCTGAATAAATTTTTCTAGCTTGCAGCTCTCCAGTTCACCCAAAGCCTAATTTTTGGCTAAATGCTTCTTGAGTATGCTGCACTCCTTGGTTTTGTGGTCGTTGACTTGGTGAATATCACAATAAGCACTTTCATGGTGAATCTAAGTGATTGGATATGAGGATCCGAACCTTCCTCTTCCAGGAGACGGTCGTCCTACATTGTTGTTATATGGGGCTACTCCGAAGCGCTTTGTTTCTTTGTTGAATCTTGGCTGGAGGTATAACTCCTGGTTTAGATGGGCGATACTTATTTTTAAAGGTAAACTTCTCCTCCTTGGCTTCTATCCAATTATTAGCCCAGAAAAAAGCGTCTTAAATAGTTGCTGGTCAGTTTACAGTGAGCTCCAAACTGAATCTTGACTCATGCCAAAGCATGTTTCGTAAGGCGGAAAACGCAACGGTTTGGGAAATTCCTGGAATTTTTGCTAGAATGTCCTTAAACTTTGAGATATGTTTTCTCAGGGGCTTCTCAAGACATTGTGATAAATTCCAAAGATCAATATCTGATTTACTTTTTTCTATGAGTACGGAATACTACATGATGAAGGCTGAAGATAACTCATTGAAGCTATTGATTGATCCAGATTCGAGCTGTGTAAACCACATGAGGGCTTGGCCAGAAAGGTTTTTTTAAGAAAAGCTTGCAATACCCGACATCCTCCTGGTGAGCGTCAAGCTCGATCCATCCTTCCGTGATATGGAAGGCAGCTAAATGACTCTTCAGATCGCATTTCCCATCATATGTTGGTAAGTTGATTCTCTGTGCGTCCTTGATATGAAACTTGCAATTTGTGGGGTGAACATGGATCGATGTGTCTCCTCGATTACCATGTCAACTTCGGGAGCCGAACTGGTCACCTGATAGAACTTTGACTTCATCTCCCTCAACTTGCAATGGACTTTGCCGAAATCTGAAGCGAGAGTTTGGTTTTGTTCATCGTCAAGTTTGGTTAGAGAATCATCGTTGTTGTTTTATCCATCTCCTCCCTGGTTACTCGTCGGGTGGTTGTTGCAGGATCTACATGGGTTTAGGAGTTGTGAACACCAGGAGTATGAGAATTGCGAGCTACAGGGGTCCCGAAGATCACACGCGAGCGAGCCTTTCCTGAGGGATACTCTTCAACCAAAGAATCCAATCGAGCAGAAATAGCTGTATGGCTATTGGTTAGACTTACTTGAGTATTTCTCATTGCGGCCACATCTCTTTCCAACGTATCGAGCTTAGTGGTCAAATTGCTTGTGTTCTCGACCAGCTGTTTAAGAGTATCTTTGGTATTGGTTACATCCGCCATGATGAACTGCTGAACAACTGAATAAATATAATAAATCTGATGAGAATCCAGGGGTGTACTATTTCCCATAGGCAGCGCCACAATATGAATACTGGATCCTACACTCAAATTATAGAATAAAACTTGTAAAGAAAAATAAATAGCTTAAAGAACATATATATATAAGTTGTATATTATTTCTCAAGAATCTCGAGTAATCAGCCCACTTTACAAGGCTATGGGGGTCTAAATTTATATATAATTGAGATTTAAATGCTGCTAATAAATTATATGATTCTTCTTAAATGTGTCAGTTTTTATTATGTCTTTATTGTCATAACGTCTTAATTTTCGAATTTGACTAAGCTTTCTCTAGGTTTTTAACTCTTTAGCCTGCTGGATGTGTGTTGCTTCATGAACTCTCACCTCGATCCTCAGAACTCTTTGGTGGTTCCCCGGATTAGTTTTAATCAAACAGTGGTGATGTGACAAACATGTGTTAACTTGATTAAAAAGTGGATCCTCGAGTCGGGATCTGGTACCAACAGACCATCTTCGACTGATTTCATACTGCCTAGAACTCATCAGGGGACTGACTCTAAATCACGACCAGTTTGTGAAGGAATGGTCTAATCCCTTCTTCGTAGTCAGATCCTCCATCAGCGACATACTCCCCAAACTCAATAGAGATTGGAACATCCTAGTTTCTGGTATATGGTGGTGCATGATGAGAGACTTAGAGAATTGATTTGGCTACCTATGTCATTGTCACCAAAGTGCATTTAACTTTTCCGTCAACCATCTTGACAGAACTCCATAGTTAAGCGTGGTTGGGCTGGAGTAGAACTATGATGGGTGACCTACCGGAAAGTGATTGTCGGTACCATGTGAGTGAGGCTAAAACACGGGTAAAGATCATGTGGTGATTTGTAGGGACATTAAACAAGTCTTTAGAGCATCTCGAGATAAAGAACTGACCGTCGGACGAGGTTGAAGCTCATGGGCCTAGAGAGGACGTGAGGGCTCACGGGCTTAGAGAGGGTGTGGGCGCCATGGACGGTGGCGGTCGGGACGTTATAGATACCCATTTGATGTTTTTTACGATATCGTTCGATTCTGGATGGTTTAGTTAGGAAATTCGAGAATTTATTCAGATACTAGATTTGTATCCGCGGTACACCGTAATTGTTAATAAATATTTTTATTTTATTTGTATAATTTTAACTTTCTTTTTATAATGTTATAAATAATTTTTTTTGATATATATATTTGTAGTTTTTTTATTATTGTTTATAATATATTTAACGTGCTTTTAACATCGAATTGTTTTATTTCTATGTAACAATAACAAAATTTTGTTATTTGAATCACACCTACACCAAATAAATGATGTTTTTTACTATCATTGAAACAATTTAGAGCAAATCGTGTCGAATTATATATTAAATTAGTCTGAATTAAAAAAAAAATCATAACTAAATGAAATCCAATACAGTTGTCAATCCTACGTAATTTAAATATCCTCATTACAATTTAAATTTGAAGAGAATGTGATTCTAAACCTATTTATTCGAAACCCATTTCAATATTTTGTAAGTAGTTTTAATATTGAAAAAATATATTATGTTTCTTACTATATATTTTATGATTAGTTATTCAACACTTGTCTTAGATCTTTCTATTTTGGGATGGAAACCCATCTTATCTCGTATTTGTCTGGAACTTTTCATCATACAACTGATCACTGTTATATAATTATCCGTTTCAGATTTACTATTTTAGACTTTTTGGCTCATTTGTATTAAAAAATAAAATTTAATAAACAAATTTTAATTATTATAAATTAGTAGTTCTAATATTGAAAATATATATTATTTATTAGTCGATATTATAAAGTTAGTTATCCAACAATTTATTTTACCTATCTATTTTAGGACAGAAACTCGTCATATCTCGTATCAATTGGAAACTTTTCGTCTTGTACACAATCATTTTTATATAATTACATGTTTTAGATTTGATTATTTTAGTTCAGCGGGGTAAGAGATTTAGTAAGAGAACATGATACCCGTATAGAGATTTTACCAACACGCTGATCATTATGATCCAGTCAATGTTTTAGTTTATTTTGAATCTCATTTATGTTGTTAGTGTATTAAAAATATTAGTATATCTTTAGTGCATTTTATAATAACTAACACATATAAATTATTTTATAAATGTACTTCCCAAATAATAATATAGTGATTTCTTTTTTTTTAGAGATTTTAAATATTATTAATATTTTAAAGATTTTATAGAGTATAAATATATATTTATAATGTATTAAAATTATTTTAAAATTTAAATATTTGTAATATTTGAAAGTTTGTAAAATTTTAGATTTATTCAACTAAAGAATTAGATTAAATCAAATATAATTTTTTTAAGTTTGGACGCCTGATAAGTCAAGTTTTTTTATCATTTGTATTTGAAATCATTTTGGTTATTTTATAATACCACCCTGAAATATTACCCAAATTCTTTATACTATGCGGGATATTCAACATATCCGTCGGGTCTATCTCGTCGGAATTTGAAAATCCGTCGGAAAGCCGTCGCATATTCCGACGGAATTCCGACGGAAAGGTGACGAGAATTATTCCGACGGCTTTCCGACGGAATTTGCCGTTAACGGCAAATTCGTCGGAAATCCGTCGGAATCATATAACCGACGGTTTTCCGATGGAATTCCGATGGAAACGAAACCGACGGATTATCGACAGAATTCCGATGAATATAATTCCGACGGACTTCCGACGTATTTCGACGGACATAATTACGACGGATTTCCGACGGATATAATTACGACGGATTTCCGTCGGATTTCCGACGGAAAGAATTCCGACGGAATTCCGACAGATGTCCGACGGTTATTAATTTTGTAAATTAAAAAATTTAATGAATTTATATAATTAGAAAATATATTAAAATTTATTAAATTATTAAAAAAATATATATATTGAAAATTAAAATTGAAATTAAAATTAATAATATTCAAAATAAAAAAGAAATTAAGTTTTGTTGTTTTTAAAAAAAAAACATTAAAACGAAAAATTTAAAAAATCTACGGTTGCGGTGGCGGGGGTGGTGACGATGACGATGGTGTCTGCGTCATCCGAGCAAAATAGGCGGCCATCTGAGACGCGATCTGGGCTTGGACTTCTTCTTGCACCTTCGTTGCCATCCGCGTTTCCATCTCGCGGTTGTGTTCTTCCAATGTAAGAATCTTGGTGCGCATTTCGTCCATCTCCGAAGTCCTCTGTGCGAGTTCGGCCTGTAGATCTTCATCTACTGAATAGCGGGAAGAAGCCGAAGATCGGTACTCGTCGGGAAGACCGAAAACGCGACCTCTGCTCCGCGGAGTTGCCTGCGGAAGAAATTAAACGTTTAAATTTATAAATAGAAATTAAAATTAGATAGTAAGTAAATATAAAAACAAAATATTACTTACCTGCAACACGAAGTTGTTGACGACCTCGACCGGAGCTTCAGTGCACGGAGGAGTTCCGTCAACCAACGGCTGAGATTGGAGATAGGTTTGCGTTTGCATCTCAACGGCCTCGCATATCTCCCGAGCCACCGGATCTTGTATTTCGTGCGTCTGTTTGTTGGTGTGGGCATCCTTGAGCAATTCGAGGGCGGTAGGGTCACGTCCGAGTTCATGACACTGAAAAATGATCAAGTAATAAATATTAAAAAATTCTGAAAAACCTAAATCTAACCGATAACTTAAAACTTAAATTGCAAAAAACCTTAATATAACCGATAACTAAAAATTCTCATTACAAAAAACCTAAATCTAACCGATAACTTAAAATTCTCATATTAGGAAAAAAAAAAAAAACTAAATAATGAAACTTACCATTTGAAGTTTACGGGTTGTCTTGCTCACCGCTCCTAAGTTATGCGTTGCTTTGCCCTTGCCACTGCGGTTGCTGTTCCGGTTAGTCGAGTGGATTGTTGAAGCCGCTTTGGTTGTGTCTCGGCTCCAATACTCACAAAATCCTGCCCACAAGTCCGTGTTCCCAAGGAACGGCTTCGGGACTTCATTGTTCAGCCACTTCTCCTTCCACTCGTGCATTTGCTTCGTGTAATGAGACCCCGCCTTAGCATCAAAGGCGGCTCTCACCGTAGCCGTGTGCTGTGGGTCCCATGTAAACTCTTGCTGCAAAAAAAAAATTGAAATAAAGTTTAATAAATTAATTAATATTAAAATTTTTTTTTAAAAAGTAAGGTTTACCGCAAAATGTCGAAACCAAAGTTCTTTCTCTTCCAACGGCATCGACGAATATGTTGGATGTGGATGTCGTACCATCGAGTTCAGCATCCGGTTGATGGACTTGGGTATCCCGCTGCTTGTAAGATGAAAACTACAAAAAGAATTTCGAAGATATATAATATTAGAAAAATTTTAAAAACCAAAAAAAATTAAAAGATTTAAAAAAAAATACTTACCACGTCCCTCCTCCGCGACATAGTGGATGAAGTAGCGTGCAATGCTCGCGGTTCGGTTGAGACACGAAGTCCTCGATGCTCATCTGTGTTGGAGCTGACTGGGTCGGAGCCGACTGCGTCTCCGGAACATGAGAATGGGGGAACGAACCCTGAGCCGAGTCTGATCGACAACGACCACCACCCCTAGTCCGCTGTCTCTGTCGGGCCCGCTGGTGAGAACCACCGCGGCTCGAACCCCCCTCATCGACACGCTCGTCGAGAAACTCACCGTAATCCCTAAAAAAATAAAAACAAATACAAAATTCATAAATCTAATACAAAAATTTAAAAATGTAATACAATTCATAAATCTAATACAAAATTAAAAAATAAATTATATAAATCTAAAAATCCTAAAAACTTAGAAAATCATTTAATTTAAAGCAAATTTTTCCAATTCAAATATATGTATAAATTTTTATATTATAAATTATAACAAATGTATAAATTAAAGATAATTAAATTATAAGAAAATAAATAAATATATACAAAATTCTATTATATATATATATAATTCTAAAAATCTTAAAAATAATAAAACTACAATTTCATATAATTATAAATCTAGTTTTCATATATTTTACATTTCCAAAAAAATTAAACAATTACATTAACAAAAATCTAACCTATAATTTTAATCTAACCATACAAAACCTAAATCTAACCATCCAAAACCTATATCTAACAATCATAACCTAAATCTAACAATTTATTTCCAAAATCTCAATTCCAATTCCCTAAACTCAATTCCAAATCCTAAATCTATAAATCTATAAATCAAAATCAAAAGAGTAGGATTAGATCTTACATGTTCTCTGGAGAAGCTGAGATGATGATGAATATGTGAAGGAAATCGGAAGTTTTAGAGAATTTGAGAGATTTTGAGGTTTTTTTTTTATGAAAATGGCGATGAACTCGCGGAGAAGACGGAGTTGTATATATAAAACGATTTCCGACGGAAGTGTCCGTCGGAATTCCGTCGGAATTATATTAATAATAAATGACGCCGAGTCTCGAGATTCTTCTTATCTTAAATTTCGCGTAACCGTCGGAAATCCGTAGGAAATTTCCGACGGATTTCCGACGGACGCGCGAAATTTAATACACGCGGGAAGACGAAATATCTTCTTTCGCGGTTTTATTTTAGCATTCCGTCGGAAATTTCCTACGGATTTCCGACGGTTACGCGAAATTTAATTCGAACCGTTTCCGAAATTTAATTCGCGGTTTTATTTTCCCAAAACCATTGGAAATCCGTCGGTAATTTCCGACGGATTTCCGACGGCATGCAAAACAAAACATATCTGTCATTGGTCAGTCAACCTTAAACAAGGCCACGTGTTTCCCCAAGTCCGTCGGAAATCCGTCGGTAATTTCCGACGGATTTCCGACGGTTTTGGGGTTTTCGAGT